>JAVYIG010014587.1:0-40712 GCA_035222895.1 Strongylocentrotus droebachiensis | reverse complement strand
AAATATTCGCTATTTATACCTCCCGTTTTGAATTACGTCCAAATTTAAAAGAGTGGGGCTAGTAAAACTTGACCACTGGTCACACTTTTACTGTCATGGGATGAAAGACTAGGTGTCCTCCCACAATTCCACTAAGGGATTCCCAGGAACAATCTGTCGTTCTCGGGCAAGTACGTCATCAAATATTCGCTATTTATACCTCCCGTTTTGAATTACGTCCAAATTTAAAAGAGTGGGGCTAGTAAAACTTGACCACTGGTCACACTTTTACTGTCATGGGATGAAAGACTAGGTGTCCTCCCACAATTCCACTAAGGGATTCCCAGGAACAATCTGTCGTTCTCGGGCAAGTACGTCATCAAATATTCGCTATGTATACCTCCCGTTTTGAATTACGTCCAAATTTAAAAGAGTGGGGCTAGTAAAACTTGACCACTGGTCACACTTTTACTGTCATGGGATGAAAGACTAGGTGTCCTCCCACAATTCCACTAAGGGATTCCCAGGAACAATCTGTCGTTCTCGGGCAAGTACGTCATCAAATATTCGCTATGTATACCTCCCGTTTTGAATTACGTCCAAATTTAAAAGAGTGGGGCTAGTAAAACTTGACCACTGGTCACACTTTTACTGTCATGGGATGAAAGACTAGGTGTCCTCCCACAATTCCACTAAGGGATTCCCAGGAACAATCTGTCGTTCTCGGGCAAGTACGTCATCAAATATTCGCTATTTATACCTCCCGTTTTGAATTACGTCCAAATTTAAAAGAGTGGGGCTAGTAAAACTTGACCACTGGTCACACTTTTACTGTCATGGGATGAAAGACTAGGTGTCCTCCCACAATTCCACTAAGGGATTCCCAGGAACAATCTGTCGTTCTCGGGCAAGTACGTCATCAAATATTCGCTATTTATACCTCCCGTTTTGAATTACGTCCAAATTTAAAAGAGTGGGGCTAGTAAAACTTGACCACTGGTCACACTTTTACTGTCATGGGATGAAAGACTAGGTGTCCTCCCACAATTCCACTAAGGGATTCCCAGGAACAATCTGTCGTTCTCGGGCAAGTACGTCATCAAATATTCGCTATTTATACTCCCGTTTTGAATTACGTCCAAATTTAAAAGAGTGGGGCTAGTAAAACTTGACCACTGGTCACACTTTTACTGTCATGGGATGAAAGACTAGGTGTCCTCCCACAATTCCACTAAGGGATTCCCAGGAACAATCTGTCGTTCTCGGGCAAGTACGTCATCAAATATTCGCTATTTATACCTCCCGTTTTGAATTACGTCCAAATTTAAAAGAGTGGGGCTAGTAAAACTTGACCACTGGTCACACTTTTACTGTCATGGGATGAAAGACTAGGTGTCCTCCCACAATTCCACTAAGGGATTCCCAGGAACAATCTGTCGTTCTCGGGCAAGTACGTCATCAAATATTCGCTATTTATACCTCCCGTTTTGAATTACGTCCAAATTTAAAAGAGTGGGGCTAGTAAAACTTGACCACTGGTCACACTTTTACTGTCATGGGATGAAAGACTAGGTGTCCTCCACAATTCCACTAAGGGATTCCCAGGAACAATCTGTCGTTCTCGGGCAAGTACGTCATCAAATATTCGCTATGTATACCTCCCGTTTTGAATTACGTCCAAATTTAAAAGAGTGGGGCTAGTAAAACTTGACCACTGGTCACACTTTTACTGTCATGGGATGAAAGACTAGGTGTCCTCCCACAATTCCACTAAGGGATTCCCAGGAACAATCTGTCGTTCTCGGGCAAGTACGTCATCAAATATTCGCTATTTATACCTCCCGTTTTGAATTACGTCCAAATTTAAAAGAGTGGGGCTAGTAAAACTTGACCACTGGTCACACTTTTACTGTCATGGGATGAAAGACTAGGTGTCCTCCCACAATTCCACTAAGGGATTCCCAGGAACAATCTGTCGTTCTCGGGCAAGTACGTCATCAAATATTCGCTATTTATACCTCCCGTTTTGAATTACGTCCAAATTTAAAAGAGTGGGGCTAGTAAAACTTGACCACTGGTCACACTTTTACTGTCATGGGATGAAAGACTAGGTGTCCTCCCACAATTCCACTAAGGGATTCCCAGGAACAATCTGTCGTTCTCGGGCAAGTACGTCATCAAATATTCGCTATTTATACCTCCCGTTTTGAATTACGTCCAAATTTAAAAGAGTGGGGCTAGTAAAACTTGACCACTGGTCACACTTTTACTGTCATGGGATGAAAGACTAGGTGTCCTCCCACAATTCCACTAAGGGATTCCCAGGAACAATCTGTCGTTCTCGGGCAAGTACGTCATCAAATATTCGCTATTTATACCTCCCGTTTTGAATTACGTCCAAATTTAAAAGAGTGGGGCTAGTAAAACTTGACCACTGGTCACACTTTTACTGTCATGGGATGAAAGACTAGGTGTCCTCCCACAATTCCACTAAGGGATTCCCAGGAACAATCTGTCGTTCTCGGGCAAGTACGTCATCAAATATTCGCTATTTATACCTCCCGTTTTGAATTACGTCCAAATTTAAAAGAGTGGGGCTAGTAAAACTTGACCACTGGTCACACTTTTACTGTCATGGGATGAAAGACTAGGTGTCCTCCCACAATTCCACTAAGGGATTCCCAGGAACAATCTGTCGTTCTCGGGCAAGTACGTCATCAAATATTCGCTATTTATACCTCCCGTTTTGAATTACGTCCAAATTTAAAAGAGTGGGGCTAGTAAAACTTGACCACTGGTCACACTTTTACTGTCATGGGATGAAAGACTAGGTGTCCTCCCACAATTCCACTAAGGGATTCCAGGAACAATCTGTCGTTCTCGGGCAAGTACGTCATCAAATATTCGCTATTTATACCTCCCGTTTTGAATTACGTCCAAATTTAAAAGAGTGGGGCTAGTAAAACTTGACCTGATTCCATGACATTTGCTCCGGCGACAATTGCTCCGCTTCAAATTTCAAACACTAATCGAATGGCTAACTTCATCCCTGGATTTAACACTCTACCCTACCTAAACCTAACCCTAAACCTAACATAAAACCCTATTGAAACCCTAACCCTAACCATACATCTTAGACGAAATAAAGCCCGGAGCAATTGTCGCTGGAGCAAATGTCGTGTCACCCCTGGGCCGATTCGCGAAGCCGTGGAAGCATACAGGAGCCCCGCGTTATACTGTATCCGATATAGCTAATCTTGCCAATGTTGGCTAGATTATTGGGCTGGCTTGTTGTGGGCTCGCGTATTGTTGGCTAACTTGACACAGGCACTTGCGATCGCGATCGTATGCGCGGAAGTGAGTAGCCGAATTGTCGTCTGCTAGATTCCTTTACCTTTACCTTTACCCGAGATTCTGGAAGAATGCTGTGTTCTCAGCAGTCGGGCTTCCAGTTCAATTTCATTTTCTTCCTTCTCGTAGTTGGGTGTCTTCTTTGTAAGTTTGTCTGGCTCAGTTCTGCGTCGGGTATTCTACTCATATGGGGAGCAGAAACGCTTGTCCTTCCATACTCGATCCAGTCTGGCTTTAAAGGAAGCCATCAGCTGCGAATAGTCACAGCATCATCATTATTTTTATGATTTTTATGATTTTTATCATTTTACTTGCATCATAAACATGTATATATTTCGGAACAAATTCACACAAGCCGTCCACCGTCGGAAGAAGATCACCCTTGTCTAGATGCTGAACAGGCTTTGACAAGTAGTAGAATAGAACTAGAAGTAGAAGTAGAAAGGCATTCACCGTGGTAGCAGTGACTACCTCTTCAGGAAGTGTGTTCCAGTCATTGATGACACGTTGGCTGAATGCATCCTGCCTAATCTTCGTTGAGCATCTTTGTTTTACGATCTTTAGACTGTGGCCTCTTGTGTTGCTAGTCGAGTGTTCAAAGAAGGTATCAACTGGGATGCGTTCAAGTCCATGGATGATTTTGAAGACCTGAATCATGTCGCCTCGCCGTCTGCGATATTCGAGGGAGGGAAAGTTGAGCCCTCGAAGTATCTCTATGTAAGGACGGTTGTGGATGTCATAAATTCAAGTACTAATTATATAGAATTCAATATTCATTGTTTTTAAGGTGTCATAAGCATGAAAATCAAACGTGTCAGAGCAATTCAGTTAACATCAAATACATCAACAGTAAATACATCAACAGTGTTTGTAGAAATTGTATTTGCCTGCCAATCTGGCAGCGCAGCACAGCTGATATAAAAACTACTGGTAGGGAGGCAATGCCCAAATCTAACTTTTTAATTACGAATTTGTTTAAAATAAAACAAAGATTAAAAGAAAGCATTTACTTTCACTAAGAAAACTCACCCATCTGCCGACTCCAGAAGTTCCATAAAATAGGAGATATCCAGCTTTTAAGCACTCCCTTCCTTCTACGCCTGGCCGTACGTAAGAGCCTTGAAACAATCAATTTCATGGTCCCAAAAATTACGTTGAGAATTAGACAGGCCCGAGGGAATGGGCGTGTCATCATGGTCATTGCCCGGACAACGAGTTCAAAACTTCGCGCGAAAGTACATTCATCATCACCGGCTAGCCTTGAATTAGTCGCACACACCGACACAGTACTACAGGCCGTCCAGGTACGGTAATTGCATGCAAGCCGCAATCGAGCCATGCTAGCCATGCCATGGCATGGAGGGTCAAAACATAATGAGAGAAAGCTCGAAAGCCACTCCTTGTAAATTAAGAAAATCATTGAAATAAATAAATAGGCCTACCTTAGTTTTGATATGTATTCCAATTATTTCCTCATGAGTAAATATCAATCTGACACTGCATTATCAACGATCGATAAATCCAACTTGCACAGTTGTAGCGAACACAATACGGAATCAAACATGACTGCACGCATTGATAGACGTGTACTACTGACGGAGATATTTCTCTCCCTCTCTCTCTCTCTCTCTCTCTCTCTCTCTCTCTCTCTCTCTCACTAACCATGATGATATCATACACTAAAACACACACGTTCAAATCATAGCTTTCATTACACTTCTCAATTGGAGTATACACTTCTCATACATTACTGCACGACACTGGTGTCTAGTGCTGAGAAAAAGGTACTATGTGTGAGACTACGTCAAATTTGTTTTGCGCGCGATGAGACCGGACCTCATACATATTCATATTATGATGTCGCAAGACTTCTATTTTGGGCTGGAACAATGACGTCTCTGTTCACAGTTTTGCTCCTCAATTTGAGATGGCTCTAGCTATGGGGCTCAAAACATCGTACTCTATCTACCTTTGAATGTGCAGTTTGTAAAAATCTGCAATTAAAAAGATATAATCCTTTTTCGTTATATTTTCTAGTTGTTAAAAGTGACATTTGTGCACATCTGATATGTTAATCTCTATCAAAAGTTCTTTGATATTAAATTGATTCCATATTTTTAGGCGCTACCTTCAGTCATTGAGAAGGATTTTAGTGAGCTAACCTCATCGCCCTCTAGGACCCGTCTAGTTTCTCTTGTGCGTCCGTTATTTTCGTCTGCTAGCCCAATTATTGGATCAAAATACATCAAAATCTGCAAGATCGTCAATAAATGGTGAAAGACCGTTACAGATCCATGATTATAGGTATGTTGTGGAGTGTGTAATTGTGTATTTGTTATACATTTTATTCCATAGATATTTGTTTTCTTTTTTTTCCCCTTTTTTTTTCTTCTGGTAATTTTCTGACTTGGACGACGAGCGCACAAATCGTAGGCGTAGAAGCCTTACGCCCCGGGCATTGGCCTCCCTACTACTGGTTTTCTAGACAGAGTCTAGAACCCTTAACCCCCTACAAAACTTTAAAAAAGTACTTTTTTTTTTGTGTGTGTGTGTCCCTTAGGTTAACCCGTACCCGCTAAGGCCTAACTAAATTTTAACTTTAAGACTGATTAGTATTATCTTTTAGATCTAGTCTATAGCATTTTTTGTTTGTCATTACCATTTAAAAAATTTAAAAAAATTAGATCTAGACTAGATCTAGGTCTACAAGAGGATTGCATAGAAGTGAAACTTACTGTAATGAAATCTAAATTAGATTAGATCACCACAAGAAAGTGTCTGAAAATCTGCGGTTTACTTTAGCCTTTACACATAGAACTTAATCTTACATTGATTTTAATAGCGCATGCGCAAATCGTTCATCCGATCTCTGCTAATTGCAGTCTCATTTTACTAAATTGGCGCCGACAAGGACCCTTCTTTTTGGCTATCGCTCTCTTCCTTTCACTCAATGCTATAAGATATTTGTGCGAGGAGCAAGCTTGCGATTTTTACATTTTTTTAATACCAAATTATGATATTTCAGGCAAACCCTCTATTTGTTACGTTTTTTTCAGCATCCTTACATAACTGTTTGTAAAGTTTGAACAATTCTTATTTTCGTCATATTTAAGGTAAAAACTGGAAATTTATTCTGAAATATTTTTTTTCTTCTATTTTATGTGTGTGCAATTTCATGTGTGCGTCAGTTATGTGTGAAGTGCGTCACCTTTTGAAAGCATGACATGTCAAAATCTCTGTGGTGTGACGTAATAATACGTATTGACATTGCCATTGTACTTAAGTTGCGCTTAAGTTAAGTAGGCCATCTCTCACTTAAATTCGAAGCCACTCGAGCAGATCTGCCAATGAGAACGCGTAAACCCACTGTACAGCGCTCAATGCGCAAAGCTGTTTGTGCTTTAATAAGTTCTCTTGAAATGCATATAATTACGGTATATGAAGATAAAGTGAGCTAAAAAAATATCATATTTATCAGCAGATGAACTTTCAAATGTAAGATTTTGTCAGACAGAAAAATTTGTCTGCTTCAAGGATTAAAAAAAAACATATTGTGTATTTTGATGCAGAGGGGTTCAGTGAAGCCAGACATAGTCTGAGTGGAACATATTCCTTAATGAAAAAATCGGGGGGGGCGGGGGGGTCTAAGATTTTGTAATCAAGTTGAAAAAAGAGGTGTATCAATACTTTTCTGCATTTATTTATCATGTAGGCAAACAAAGCAGGAGGTTGGGGTTTGGGATGCAGCACTCCCACCCCCTCACACATACACACACACACTCATAAGAATTTTAATATTACAAATATTCATCTAAGGAAAAGAATCCTGAAAACTATGGTTTGGAGCTTGCTGTTCTAAGGATCAGCTGAGTCATAGACTCTAAAAAAACAGCAGACATCAAAATGTTGGAGAGTTTTGAAATCTGGCTGTGGAAGAAGATGGTAAAGATAAGTTGGATGGGTAGAGTGACAAATGATGTAGTTTTATATGAAGTGGGGGAGGACGGAGGAGCGTAAATTAGTGACAACATGGAAGGAGAGGAGACAGAAGATATGGATTGGGCATATATACTACAGCATTATAGACTCCTGAGAGACATCATTGAGGGAAAGAAGGAAGAAAAATGATTATGATGTTGGATGGTATCTAAGCAAATGATACATACCAAAAGATGAAGAAAAGAGCTGGAGACAGAAAAGATTTTGTGTTTTTTTATGCTAAAATCTTGCTAAACAGCATAGCATCAGAGAGAGCAAGAGTATATAAAAGAAGGAAATAAGAAATAATTACAAGCAAGAAAGGATAAAGAGAAAATCCTTTAATAGTTAGGACCACAAAATGATAAGTCATAAGGGGGGGGGGGGGGGAGGATCTCTGAAACAAAAAAACAAAAACATGATTCAATGATCAGTCATGTTTGTATGATGATTTAAAATGAGAGTAGAAAGTATGACTCAGATTCAGGGAAGCAACCTCAATATCACCTCAAGGTCTTCCTGAAAGTGAGAGTATGACGTTCTGTCGATTGGAGCATGTCTGTAGAGTCTATGTTTAGAGGCAGGATGCTATTATTAGTGCATCAGGCGTACACGTCTAGTAGCTTACAGGCTGTAACCCTTGTCAGTCTGTATGGGGTCTAGCTAGATTACCAGTCAGTCGGCAGCACCCGATAATTTGATCACGCCTGGCTGTACTCTGCATGTATACCTGTGCTATAGACTAACGCAGTCAACTTTTGATACTTACAAACTTCCTATTTTAAGTTGTGGACTTAACACTTCACCTAACCCTAAACGTAAACTTAAACCTAAACCTAAACCAAACCTAAAACCTTATTGCATTCCTAACCCTATATCTGTGACTTTGATGAAAAGCTGGGAGAAACTGTCGTCTTCAGTCAGTAATGGTCTGAATTAACTGTGCTCTAGATAGCCTCTAGATTACCTTAATAAGCTCATATTTAGGCTGTATGAACTTGTTAAAGTCGCTAATTGCTATGGATTTTGTGTCATAACAAAACTGGATTCTGTTCCTGCAGACTATATCTCTACTTATGTAAGTGAGTCATACATAACTTGTTTACGTGAAGACCTACGTAAATGCAAATTTTTAGCTCATGGTAATGACTAAAAACCTATGACATTGGGAGGTCAAAGAATCTGATGCTAGCGAGAACAAGCTTTGAGTATGTAATAACTTTCATAGCATTCGGATATTGTGACAGAGAGACAGTGGATGACTCTTTGGGAGAGAGCGGGTGAAGTACTTTTTGTTAACATCTTCAAATATTTTTAATTTGATATCTCTTTATTCAATTTGATTTCTATAGTTTGGAAGATTATGGAGATTCAATGTTCTGTTGAAATACATTTTGGAAAATTAAGCTTCCTCATGTTATATGAATTTCATATTTATGGGGCAGATTAAGGTTGACTGACACTGTTTCAGCAAATATATTCTTCCTAAGTTCATTGATTGTAATTATTTCGAATACTCCTGTTCCCTTTGTCTGTTATATCTGTTCTTCAATGTTTTCCAATCATAATCTTATCACGTTATTGTATACATTTTTATGCCCTCTTACATCCTCCTTAACTCATTTATTTTTTCTTTGTTACTAAATGTGAGACTCCTTGATGTAATTGTATCAATTCTGCCTTCTATTCTCTGATTGGAAATGCAGGTTATTAATCATTATAAGCTGAAAAGAACTTTGTCTTGATGTTAGCTGCTGCAAGAATCCAGCAAGATAAGCTTAACCTGAAGGAGAGTGCTTTACATTATCTTGACCAAACTGGACAGGTAGCTTCAATAAAGAACAAGTGTGTTGACATCCAGCAGAGCAATGAAGTAAGGAAACTCTTTTTTTTCTTCAACATTTACAAACCTACTCTATTGAGGAATTATTATTTGATGTATATGTAAACGCAGGCGATACACTGAAAAGTAACAGTGAAGTATCTGTCTCACAAGACTATGTCTCCTTTATAAGAAAAATAATATCTAAATGTTTACACTGCTCTAAAATGAATTCTAAGTAGTAGTATTATGGATTGATAATATGTAGTTATTTAGGAAGAAAATTACTTGGTGTGGCAAACTGGTGTGTTAACCAATGGATAAAGAGGATTTTATGCAATGTGCCTTTTGGGTGGTTAATCATGAGACATTTTGGCGTGGTTTATCTTAAATTGCAAATGATATAAAGTTAACAACTAAATTATTCATACCTTTACCAAGTTTTGTATTTTTGAAGTATGTGAAAAAAACTGTTTCTTGAGAATGTGACATGTGAAAGCTTAATTCTAAAAATATTCAACAAAGTTCTTAAAGGTAAAGACCAGTAATGGTCATGCGATTGCATTGTTAAAGAAACGTTGTGGAATCGATCAGAAAAGGTTGATCATCTAGCATCTAGCATCTGCAAGGTTCTGGAATCATCAAAATGATAAGAAATTTGGCCCATTCTTCGTAAAGTTACAAGCACTATACACAGAAAGATGTATATGGGACTACCCTATATCTCTCACACGACCATGAGAGAAACAAATTTACCAAATATATGAATTAGTAGGTGGTTTCCCGGCAATTTTTTTATCATCATGTATTAGTCAAAACATATTCTTTCACATGATTGGTAATGAGAGCTTCCATTTCATTTTTTGAAATTGGGGCGTTTCCAATACTGGTCTTTACCTTTAATTTAACCAGTCCACCTTTCATTCTAGAGTTCTGAAAACAAAACAAAATCATCAAATTTACAGGGGGGTATGAATAATTTAGTTATTATCTGTAATTACATGAACATATATATCCAAGTAGTAGAGTGAAAACTTAATGTATCCTTTTATTCAGAGGTCAAATTGATTTGCTTTTAGTCATAACATGCAAGTTGTTTTCTATTTACTTTATTTTTTTTCTTCTTTACAGAAACAAGTCCAAATTTACAGCTTCCTTATCCTCATCGATATCCAAGAATTATGCCAGATTGATGGTGAGTTAACCTGTTGACTACTGAATTTTCTCATTCCTGTAGACTTAACACAGGGAACACCTGGTTCCCGTAGACAATGGGTTAAGCTTGATTTAGATGTAGTTGAAAAGTACCTTGTGTGTATAAGAGCACCAAGCAATATGAAGTTCACGATTCTCTGATGAAATATTGGATAATGCAACAAAATTCTGCCAAAAGTACAATTCAAAGACAAACTGCTGTTATGGCTCTATGAATAATGTATGGTTCACGTATTGCCAATTTAGAATGTGAGTTATCTATCAGAAGACATGTTTACATTAATACGTAACATATTCTAGCTTTTCTCTCTAACCCCTGCAACAATATCATGAGCATTTCCCCCAAAACTTAAACTGAAAGAGCCAGAAATTACATTTAAATTACAGATGTGTACATAGATATATTTTTATCTTTTGCTGTTAATAAAATAAGATCAAATAAGGAATGTGTCTCTCATATTGGTACTAGTGTGATTTTTGGGCATCGTAGTTGTCAATCATTTGAAAAGTAGAGAAATTAAGGCAAGGTGACAGATAAAGATTTTTGAAATGAATATTAATTTTGAATTTTCTTGATCAAGCCATAAGCTTTTTGTTTATTGGTGCCATCTTTTTCATTGCATATCAGCGGAACTCGCAAACATGGTTACATGCAAGCCATCAGATGCATACACACTGTTTCAAGAAGTAAGTACACCATTTAAAAGGTGGTACCATTTTCTATTTCACAGTACAGGATAGTTCAAATTGTATTGTTAGCTAACCTTGATCACTACAAAATATATGAAGTTGTATTTTCAATCTCGTTTAGATGTGAAGTAAGTTCTATTGTGGTAGACAGAGAATATACTTGTATAATTTCAGATTTATAAAAGATATATCCTAATAACAGCATCAGAATTTCCTAGCAAAACTGTTTAATAAGTATGACTACTGCAATATTTACTATGGGAAAATGTTTCATTTTGAGAAATAAGCATTACAAAAAAAGGAAATTCATGCTTAAATGTATGTAATTTGATTTATTCTAAAATAAATCTTCACTTGATTTGAAAGTACATGTTTATCTAATGTACATGTACACATATATGTCTTTTTTTTGTAATTGTATGTTTTTATTGGTGTTTTTTATGTATCATTAGGTATGTTTCACCGCATCACACACATTTGGAATCATTCCAAAGAGCAAACATGCTTGTATACTTTCAGATTCAGAAAAGATTATCCTTATTAAAACATGGGAATTTCCTACCAGAACTTTTGTATAATTATGAGTACCCTGTAATATTTTCAATGGGTAAATGTTTCATTTTGAGAAATAAGTATTACAAAAAATGAAATTCATGCTTCTATGTATGCTATTTGATTTGATCTGAAATAATAGTTCACTTGATTTGAGAGTACATGTTTATTTAATGTACATGTACACATATATGTCATTTTTTTTTTTTTTTTTTTTTTTTTGGTAACGTGAACAACCATGTAATCTTGATATTTATTATTTATGTCAGTGGACTATTATACTTAACAAGTTTTTTTAACTTCCTTTTTAGTCTCCAATTTCTTAATTCCAGAATTGTAACATTATGATTGTTTCATGTTACTTTTGTATATATATTATTTTATGGTTTTATGATTAAAATAAATGAACTGAACTGAACTGTATGTTGATATTGATGTTTTTGATGTATCATTAGGTATGTTTCACCGCATCACACACCCTTGGAGTCATTCCAAAGAGCATCAAACCAACTCAGATCCACTGTAATCTCAGGCTCAATGGCCTACCTACACTCCCTAGGTAAGGTAAATTAATTCTAAATTTTCCTCCTCAAAATTGAAAATTTCTCTGTTTGCATCTTGTTCAAAATTACTTGAATTGCTTGCAGTTATTGTGTCAAGAAGGGATTGGAATGTATCTATCTGGCACTTTGCAAATGTAATGTGCTCAGTTGGAGGGATTAAATATTATTTTTCATCTCCATACAGTGTACATGTATATTGTTTTCAAATTCACTCTATTATTAAAAAATATATGTTTTGTAGGACCTTGATTAGAACTCTGATTTGTTCCTTTATTAATCATCTTCAGCTGCCAGTTCATTTCCTGTACTACTGCCCATGAAAATGAAATAATTGTCATTTGAAAAGCTTTTTATTCCTAATAATAATCTGTTGGTAATACGTTCATCTGTGAAAAAATATTTATGTGAGACCTTATTCTCAGCAAATAATATTGCTTAATTTTCTTTTAACACAGCTACGTACTGCGACCAAGAGATTTCTTTGCATCCAAGTTTGCATCCCGCTTTTACCAGTTTGTAGGTGTGGTGTGTAGTATGACTTCTCCTTCTAAATATACGTAAGTTATGTACTATTATTTATTCTCACATTGTTTTTGTATTAAGTATGCATTGCTTAAATTGTGGGTGTATATCTCAGTTATGTAAGTCATAGAAAGTATTTTCTCTCAAGTATCTCCTATATTTAGTGAAGGATTAAGGCATGATATCTAATTATTTGCTCTCAGTAAGAACAAGGATGCCAGTTGTTCAATATATCTTGCTTTGAGCCTCGTTGATACTAAAAGGCAAAACTTTTCAATGTTAAAAATTGCCCTCCACAAAGATATAAATAGCTTGATTTCCTGCTTTTGTTTTGACAGTCATCAAGATAAATGTATTTCTCAATGCTTTCCATCAAATGTGTTGACTTTTCAAAGAAAGACATTCAACTTAACATTTAAAGATCTTCAATTGAGACATAAATGGCTTGGCATCATGTTTTTTTGTTTTGATAGTCAATGAGCCACATGTCAGTGTCCAACCTTTGAATGCTTCTGATCATATGTGCTGAAATTAAAGAGAAAAACATTGAAATTAACATTTTATGGTAAAATCCTTGCCTCTGTGAAGACATAAATAGCTTGATATCCTGTTTTTGTTTTAACAATCCATGTGCCAAATATAGATTTCCTATCTCTGATTGTTGTTTGTGCAGATGTAAAAAGAACAATAAATGAATATTTCAGAACCTTCCTTTAATGAAGACGTACATAATGAGATATTCCTTCTCTTTCTCTGAACAGTCGATGTGCTAAATATAGATGTCCTATTTCTGAATGCTTTGGATCTGATGAAAATACATACGTTAGACTACACACTGCTGGGGCTAAGGAAGCACAGACTGTCAGGTAATTATAAATCTATGGTCTTCAATAATGGCTTCTTATATAGCAATTATATCCATCATACTGTGACAATCATGGCGCTTAAATATTATAACCCTGGTTATTCGCTGAGCTGCCAAAATAACTAGTGCTCAAACATATTGGGTACCCATTTGCACCTGGGTGGAGAGTGGCAAATGTAGATTAACGTCTTTCCAAAGGACGTTAGTGCTGGGTTGGGATTTGAACCTTGTACCTTGACCACAGCACCTCAGTCACACCAACAAGACTGGCACCAGACTTACAAAAGAGCGAAATAAAATAATATTGCTGTAGAGGGCCAAGAGTTGATCAGATTGAGGTTGGTGTGGACTTGGTTTTGCAGTGTGACTGAGGCATTGATTAGTCCGTTCCATGTCAGTGGCTCCATGTGACAGGATGTGGGGGTACTGTCAAAGGATACATGTATGAGGCTAAAACCTCACTCAGTCATAACATGGTAAACTGACTCAAAAACAAACAAACAAGCAAACTTGCTGCTGAAAAATAAAAACTAGTATAATTTTATGTTAATTATAGATTAGCATTTGACCTTATAATCCAGAATTTGATTTATTTTCATGACATGTTATGGACTTATTTAATTTTGTAAAGTAATTTTACACGCCAAACTTAATACCGATGTTCAAGAGGAGGGGGAAGAGAATTTACTATATATCATGAGGTACGGGCTATATAATTTGGATATTTGGGGGCATTTAATTAAGAGGATTAATATGCACTAAAACAATTCCTGTAGATGACTAAAAAAAATAAGAAAACTGATAAACATGTCTTCTTTTTATTGCAGAAATGATTTTCATTGCTTCTACTGTGGTACCTTGCTTGTTGAAGATGTTAATGGCAGAATCATTGGAGGTAAGACTTGCTCTGAACTTGAAGAATTATCTATACAAATGTTCATATAAACCTGGGGAATGTTTCACAAAGGCTAAGATCGACTTTAAGTTGGACTTAACTATAGCAGGCTATTCATGCCACTGTTTCCTCTCACCGTTTACTGGCATTAGTCTCTCAAGGGACGTACAAATCATGATCACTAATCTACAGAATTTATATTTTTTAATAATTCATTATCTAAAGATCGTAATTGAGAGGCCAATGGTGGTTAATTCCAACTTAAAGTCGATCTTAGTCTTTGTGAAACACCCCCTGGTGAATTTAATGTAGTAATTGATTTACAGTAGTGGATGGATTGATTGAATGTCAATCTGTTCTTATGGTTTTACTGAGGGTTGGAATGTTGCCAGAGAAATGTATTTGCTGATTCAATTCTTTATGTGTCTTGCCATGAGACAATTAGGGCTTGGGAGATTACAGTGATCTATGATGCACATATCAAGCTTTCTGGGCAGCTGTTTTATTTGAGGTTCCTCACATACATGTTAAGGTTTGAACGTAGTCCATACAGGAAATAATCAATTTAAGGCATGATTGCTCTGATTACCGTAAGGTTGGAAAGCTGCCATGCAGATTTCAGTGTAATATTCATGTAGGTAGCATTCCTAGACCACAATTGAACTTACTGAACCATATCTGTTATTTTGCACAAATACAATGTAAATAATCCCATTGAACATTATTTAAAGTGGCATAATTATAGTTAACAACTAAATTATTCATACCCTTACCAAGTTTTGTAATTTCTTTGAGTACGGTATGTGAAAAAGTTTTGTAAGTTTTTTTGAGTATGTGATTTTCATTTTTTTATAATATAAAATATGAAAGCTAAGCTTACATCTAAAAGTTTCAACCCATCCATGTTTCATTCTTATGTTACCAAATATACAAAACCAAACAAATTTTTACAAGGTGTATCAATAATTAAGTTGTTATAAACTGTAAGTGCTACACCCTAATTTGTACATATATTTATGTCTGTGTTATTCTACACTGTAGAACGGCTTGTCCTAAAGATGGTATGCAAGGATGCATTTTACGAGGCTTCTTGTCCTCAATATCACCAATCTATAACAGTGTATGTGAGAGGTGAGCATTATTTATTTGCTATTAATAGTTTTTACAATTTAACTCTACTTATTTGATAGTTAGATATTTAAAAATGACATGATTACAGTTATTATGTAGCTTTGAAATTGCCAAATAGAACTTCAGGTTGTATGTGGGATTTTGCTTTACTCACAAAAGAAGAAAAAAATAGGATTTAAGTTGGAAAAATAAGTAGAATACCGGTAGACTCTAGTTAGGAACTAGGTAATAATCCAATTATAACTGTTGTAAAGTTCTTGGAATTTGATTTAGGGTAATGAGACTTTTCCTTCTTGTATGATCGTCATGCCACAATTTGTTCTGTTTATACTTCATCATCTTTCTCTGTTCTTTGACCTTTCAGATGACCTCATGCCAACAGTCTTCCTTGGTGGGTGTTTCAATGTGATTGGAATCCCTACTATAGAAAACCGTGGTTCTAGAATGTCACTGGCATTTGAGGTGGGTTTCACTCATACAATCTCGTAATTATTTTAAACAAATCAGATTAATGCTCTTTAAGATAATCCTCCAAAAACAAAGTAGAAATTTAGCAAAGATAAATGAGTAAAATATAAATGTGTTATTTCATTAAATCGCTCAGTTTTAATGGGGTAAATATCTCTGTTTTTATCACTTTTATCTTAATAGAAGTTTATATTGTTTAAAAGTGGTAATGCTGAAAAATAAAACAACTGAAAGTCACAGATGAAAATCACAAGAAGCAAAGGTTGGGCCTATCCATATACAGTCAACAACTAATTAATTCACTTAGTTTTGTAGTTATTTGAGTATGTGAACAATTGATTTGTCCCAATTTACATTTATTGAGAATGACATTTTAAAGCTTACATCAAAAAACTTTCAACAAAGGCCCTAATTCAACCAGCCCAACTTATACTTTTGAGTCACGAAAAAACACACAAACATCAAATTTACAAGGGATATGAATAAGTTATTTGTTAACTGTATGTAGCCTTTTCACTAGTGTGAGAATAAAAAACCCATATAAAAAATGACATTCCCAGTGTTCATTTTGTTCATTCTTCATTTTTATGTTAAAATCAATGAGAATCTTTATACAAAATTACAATTAAGGATAATTTCTTCCTTCTGTGTGAATTTCATTTTCATTTTTTTGTCATTTTCTATTTCATTGACAGGCAAACAACATATTGTCAGTAAGTGTAACTTTGTTTTTCATAAAGATATATACAGTCAAAATATGCTATACTGCAGTATAAACTCATTAAAAATATATTTATGAATGATTTGTGCATGATGAATGAAATATGATCAGATTCCAAAGTCAGTGTCATTGTTTTATTGGTATTTTATAAATGACGTATATCAATATTTATTAATGCGCTAAATTTGTTGCCCCTTTGAAATGATGATCTGATTAATGTTCAGCTTTGTGGTTAAGTCTACATCAATCCTTTATTATAAGGCATCTATTCTATCATGTAAGATTTTATAGCATCATGAAATACATTATACCGATGAATATTACTCTAAGAATATATTTTCTTCCACTCAACAAGGTTATTGATGAAGGTTAAACTTGTACAAGAAAGTAAAGTTATTCAAGCCTGACTGATTGTTATTTGATCATGTTTTGATGTATTTTTTTTAATTAATTTCATGGCATTGTTTTTAGATTGACCAGCCATCAATACCACTGATACCAAAGAATATTCCACAGAGGATTCACCAACTCTATGCAGGTATGGATGTTTGATCTGTGAATTTTTTAACACATGAATATTTATACTGTAGCTGTTTTATTGGTATTTTGAAGTGAGTTTTGATGCAAACAATGATTTTTTTTTAATGATTGTACCAGTAAACTTTTAATTTGATTTCATTTGAACCATTTTACCATTGAAAACATAAGTTTCTCAGTGTTTCTGGGTTGTGTTGTCCTTAGAACTGGTTATGTGACATTTCTTATTTACCCCATTCCTGTATGTCATAGGTGGCAAAAGGTGGCTAAGAATTTGAGTGTTGAACAATGGTTTGGAAAAAGAAATGACTTTCTGTATTCAAAATAGGCATCCTCTTTTTGATCCATGGAATATATTTACAGCCCAATTTAGCAATGAAACAAGAAATATGCCTACTAGTAAAAATGTATTCCATGAAGGTTCATTAATGACATTTATTAGCTTTAAGTATAGTGTTAAGTTTCCTGAAGAAATAAATCATTGGTCTTTAATGCATAGTTTTCTAACATATATTGTGAACTATTTGTATCATACTCACACTTGCATCATACTCACATTTGCTTTCACAGATCGTGCATCATCTCCATGGAGTTTCAGCTCAAGCCTTGCCTACTTGTTTGCCCCTGACATAGCACCACCTGGAACCTTCCACAAACTCAAACTCCACCTTCTGCTAAGCCTCATGCAGTCAACACAATCTGGAAATGTAAGATATATTGTAAATAATTGATTTTTGTTTTAAAGCCATTAGTGAAGAACTAAGCTCCTCACCTGTGAGGTTAGATAGAAGAATCTTGTTTATTTTTTCTGAGAATTAAAGGTAAAGACCAGTATTGGAAACGCCCCAACTTCAAAAAATGAAATGGAAGCTCTTATTACCAATCATGTGAAAGAATATGTTTTTAATAATACATGATGATAAAAATGTTGACGGGAAACCGCCTACTAATTGATATATTTGGTAAATTAGTGTATCTCTCGCCTGTTGAGAGATACAAATGCACGTGCCGCGCACTTGTGTGTAGTCCCATATACATCTTTCTGTGTACAGTGATTCTAACTTTATGAAGACTTGGCCAAATTTCTTATCATTTTGATGATTCCAGAACCTTGCAGTACATCTATGCTAGATGATCAACCTTTTCTGATCGATTTCACAATGTTTCTTTCACAATGCAATCGCATGACCATAACTGGTCTTTAGCTTTAATATTTTAATTGCAAAGAAACGTTGCCATTTAGATGCATAGTCAATGTGAACTTGTTGAAAAAAAAAGGTTACATCCGTTATTTTGAGCAGAACTGTATTTTGAGAGAAACTGTCAAGAGGTTTTTCAACTTTGTTGATGATGCAATAAAATGGGAGATCTTATCATCTTGTTTAAAACTGTGCAATTATGATGGTTATATCAAAAGTATTTTACTGCTCTTTCCTAGCTAAAATCATTCTTTTCAAAATGTGTTGATCAGTCAAAATGTAATCCCTTATCTCAACATTGTTGCTTCAGATTGAAATGTTTCAACAGGGTTGGCAAGAAATGAAGTCAGCACGTACTGGTTTAATCGAGAATACAAAAACAAAAATGGCCCACCTTTATTTAATTTTGTTAACAATATCTATGATATCCCAGATCTTAGATGTACTAGCTGTTGGCAAGGACACCAATGTACTCCACAGACTAATGATACATGCAGCATCCTTTGCTAAGCAGCGGGTATCACACGCCTCATCCACGCCCATATTTGGTCACATCCAAAAGGACCCACAGACTGGTGCATGTGTCATTGAAGGTAGGAAAGATTCAATTGGCTTCATAGAGTAATGCTATGTTCCCACCAATTGGTACAAGTATTGTAGGGTCGGGTTCTGAAAGTGCTAATGTATGAACATGATAGACATGCCTATTTTTTGTGTGCCTCAAAGGTCAAAATAAGGTCAATAATGTAATTATGCAGAAAATTTGGCATATTTCCTGTTCCAACGTCATAATTAAAACATTTGTAACATTTTTGCTATTCAATGAAGTTAATGAAAGAGATATTGTGTTTAGCTTTTCATGATGGATATCTTAGTTTCACAGAATATTATTTATATTTAAGTTAAATCGATTGTAAAGAATAAGATTGTATGGATATTTCACTTGTGAAATTGCCCTGTTGCTATATATTTCTTGATGTCTATAGAATACAATTATGATACAGTATCAACTGATCAAAGATATACGATTATATAGATTTCTATAAACACCTCTTGTGTATACAGCTGGATCTGTTGTGCTGGCACACCATGGAGTCTGTTTTCTTGGTAACCTGGATACATGGAAGAAAGATGCTAAGGAAAGAATGAGAGCAGGTAAAGTTCTAAGACATTAAGCAAATTCTTAAGTTACAAATACTTGTTTTAATTGCATAATGCATATGAAATCCAAAGTGTTAAGGCAGCAAGGTAGCAATTGTCAAGTATTTCACCAATAAATGAAATTTTTACATAATTGTGGCAAGCATCACATCATTCTACTTTGTTGTTGTTCAATAAAAGAAATATGAAATGGTTTTCATTTATTGAAACACAAGAGAAAACTGCATGCATTTAATAATTTGTTTTGCCTTTTCTACATTTGTATGTATGTTTGTTGATTTTTTTCTTTCTAATGAGTTACAATTTCAGTTACCGTAATTAACGGTGTATAAACCGCTCCTTTTTGCCGCCGAAAAAATTCAAAGTCGGGGGTGCAGTTTATACACGGTACACCAAGTTTCGATTTATGGCGCTATGCCTGGCAATGTTTTCCAGCTCAGTAATCGGTGTGTTGACTCACCACTCGGAAACTAAAACAACACTCAAATTTGTCTGTCATCTTGGTTTGAAATTAATCTTTCTGATAGATTTCAATATGTAGTTTATAATAATAATTCCTCCAATTTTTCTTCTATTACATGGTGTACCACAAGGTCCTATCCTAGGACCTGTACTGTTTTTTTAAAATTTACATTAATGATCTTACATATTCAGCTGCACCTCGCAGTTAAATGAAAGGCCTTCCCGCGTGGGTTTTTTAACACGGACCCGGCGAAAAAAGTCGGCAAAAAAAAAAAAAAATACACGAGGGCGGTTTATACAACGTTAATTACGGTATCCATTAGTAGTTTTCCTTCCCCTATACTACAGCAACTGACAGCAGAACCATTACCCTTGCTCTTCCATGTCGATATATACGCTGGTCCTCTACATGTATATATATATATATTCCATACCTCTTGAATCAGACATGAGGGGTTTTCCCCTTTCCATCTTCTACATTATTTTCTCCTGACTCATATACACTGTATCCTTAGCTTAACATGGACATTTTCAGTAATCCCAAAATGCTTTTCCTCCACCCTATACTACAGCAACTGACAGCAGGAGCATAACCCTGACTGTTCCCCGTACTGTAGACGCTGGTCCTCTACAGATATACACCATGCCTCTAGAATCAACCTTGTGGGCCTATAGTAGTCCCAATGTGAGGAGACCTAAAGCGGATCTCTTTGTGGCACAGGTAAGAGGGCAATTCCTTGTGGGTGGTAACTTGATAAGAGGTTTTTGATAAATATTTGTTATTATTATTATCATTATTTATTTGGCATTTCAAACATACTTAGAAGGTACAATAGAATGGCAACATAGGATACAAAGTATGAAATAATAAGATTGATCTCCTCTGCTGCACCCCCCGAAGTTGCCCGGAACTTCTGGAAGAAAAAAAGGAATGTTAAATTCCTATAACCCCTAAGTCATCCTTTTTGTATGACATTGATCAGTAATACATTCCCACTGATTGATATAACTATGGTAGGGCTTGATGGCAAACCAATTGCATTGTATTACATTGTAGAAAGGATACTTTTTATGCACAGGTAACAATCAGGGTATTGGGCGTAATGTTGTCAATAAATTGCATATACCTGTACTTGTTTTATGTTCTGAACATTGTTTTTAAAACATGTCTCTGTTTGTTTTTTTTCAATTTCAGGATATTGATGATATTTCTGCAAAGATTCCAGAGTAAGTGATGCTGCTTTATCATCTGAGATGGTACTACTTCATTAAAGCTATGTATCTAAAGAAATGTTTTAGCTGATACAATATAGTATTGCCCTAATACAGTTTAAGGCTAACTATGTTATAATAATAACATGTATATACTCTGCTACACTGATGCGAAAGAGGCACATGAAATGTCATTGTTTTTTTTACCTTCTTTGTTTTTTAACTACCCTAAAGTGTCACTTTTTTTTTTTTTTTTTGGAGGGGGGGGGGGGGTGTCCAAATATTAGCTTGGCTTACTTACTCTATGTTCTTTTGCATTCATCTTCAGTGGTTTCAGCATGGTTGTATTGTATAATAACTGTGACCATATACATGAGAGTTGATTCATTTACCTATTCATTGCTAATAATTGTTTTGTTTTTTAAACTCCCTACAGAGGTTTCAGTATGGTAGTGATGTGTGATAACAGTGACCATACATGGGATGAGTTCAAGGAGGCAAGTCTGATCCATCAAGCTCTGATTGGTGCTATGAATGTCAAACAAGAGCATCCTCATCAGTTCATTGCAAATGAAGACTTTAAACAGGTACAACCAAGGTCCTACCCTCAATTAAGTATACCGGTAGATGAATTTTAATCCTGGTATTGCACAGTCAAAATTTGATTATATTTTCTTGGGGTAGGGCAATTCTTAGATTTTAGTTTAAATAAAATGCTGTTGATATAAAATTATTTCTGTAACTAGTCCTCACAAATTAACCTGTGCTACTCTAAGATATGCCAGAGTCAATCAGGTTTTCTGTTGAGGATACAAGTTTCAAAATTGTAATATTATGTAACCTTCTTTGTATACTGCACTGCATTCTTTTACTACTTTGTAATAAACCAAAAAGTAAGGTAGAAATGTCATGAATAGAATATACACTGGATATGGAATGACAACATTTACATTATGGAATGATAGTAAAAGATAATGAATAGACATAATTTATAAGTATTGTAAAATAATAATGTGCAATGTCATTGAGACTGCTCACAATAATAATTATTGTCTGATGATTGTGACTGATAAAATTGTCAGTATTAAAAAAAAAAAAGTAAGACATAACAGTACAAGTCTTTGCCCCTCTTCACAGTTCATTGAGCTTGCCAGGCAGCAGCCTGCAGAACTGACCAAAGTAGCCCAGCAGCTTATCCAGGGTTACTTTGTAGGGAGTAGAAGGGTGCGATCATCTGGTGTGAGGGGTACACCATTCCCCCCTGCTGCCCTCAAGACCCTGTAAGTTCATTCTTATGTTGTTGCATCTTGATTATATTAGGTTATTTTAAATCAATGCCCAATGGACATTGTATACAGTCTTAAGTGGTGTTTTATCAAGAAATTGATCACAAGCATCAAATTTACATGGGATGTCAAATGTAGTGGATGTCCAGAAAATTATGAAGTATTTTAATCATTTTTGTGCAATCTGAGGCACCCATTGATACTAGAGGTGCTCTCTTCTGGCTCTTAGTTTCTGTGTTGTTGTTGTTGGGGTTTTTTTTTTTTTTTGGGGGGGGGAGCTCTACAGATTGGGCTGGGGAGCATAACCCCCAAAACACCTTACTAAACACTGCATACATATATATGCAGCTTTTTAGTAATTGTTTAATATCAATTAGGCATTAACATTTTTTCATTCAGTAGTTCGAGATTGAGAGAGGTCGTCGTGTCATTTAGAGAGAAACGGATCATATTCATGTTTACAGTGCTTGTGGTGTTAGCTACCTGTAGTCAGGATCTTTGTCAGGATCATATTCAACATGACAAATATGTGAACTTATAAAATGTATGTCATTTTCCCTCTCTGTCATGCTCTATGTATATCAGAACTAGTATGGCAGCTGCCCATGCCAAGCTGTGCCTTCGTAAAGATGTCAATGAGAATGATGCCACACTAGCCATCATGCTTTATGAGGAATCGATCACTGCCAGATTTGGTATGTTAAAATTTTGCATGATATAATGAGCATGATAATGATAATATAAGTTTCCAGGAAGTCCAGAAAATCCATTATGTCCCTTTTGGAGTTTATGAATTTCATTGAACATGCAATTCAAGTTATCATGAGATGTGTATTTGATGGTTTGACCTTTTGAATAACTTGACTGCCATATGTGTATCCTTGTAAGTAACCTAACAGGACTGACAGATTTTAGTTCACCATCATTGACTTGGTTATGAGGTTTATAATGCCTTCCCAAAGGTCACTACTACGTCGAATGTGTTTCAAACTCGAGACCTCCCAGTTGTAAGACCAGTGCCGTACCAATGAGCCGTCGCAAATTGAATAATGGTAGTCTAGAGGTTTAAAAGTCATAAAATATGAACATCAAAGTGCTTTCTGACGTACACTGAATGATAAAGGTCACAAATAAATTTCTGCTTAATAAATTCATTCAAATTGAAATTAATCTTAGCTTTGTAATGAACTCAAGAATGATGAAGACATCGAGCTGGTACTTCTAATTAATAGAACAGTAATTCCCATATTTTAAGTCACATTCATATCATCATCTATTCAACTCATCTGATTTCCACTAGGTTACAAAAGCTTTTAAAATGTAACTTTGTTCATTTTAGGTTATTCAACCCTCAATGTGCATCCCATCCCACATTTCAGAGACAGCAACATGACTACCTATCTAGGCCCAGAGGTAAGATTCAGTCTTGCTGCCTCTGTGCTTTGAACTTAAAAGATGAAAGATTCTGAAAATAACAGAAATGTGTGTATCATTACCATGGTCAATCAAAGAAAAATCTTTTGTTATTTTGTGTATTTGGTATTGAGTTTCCCTTCTCATTTGGCTGGTATAAACCTGCAGGCAATATATTTCTGTAAGATATAATCATAATTGAATACTAAAAAGAATTAAAGGTGTATTTTTTTTGTATTAGTATTGTTGTTTTGGGGGGTTATTATGTAACATGTACATTTTAAAAATTCTTCTAGTGGGCATCATGGTCCCACTTAAAGCAAATGAAAAGAACTTGCAGCTATTGAAAAATTGCACCGTAAAGTTCAAATTTGGAAAATTTCATCACATTGGTCATGTGTTTTATTTGCTGTGTCTGCTTTAAAGGTAAAGACCAGTATTGGAAACGCCCCAATTTCAAAAAATGAAATGGAAGCTCTTATTACCAATCATGTGAAAGAATATGTTTTGAATATTACATGATGATAAAAAATTTGACGGGAAACCGCCTACTAATTTATATATTTGGTAAATTAGTGTATCTCTTGCCTGTTGAGAGATATGAAACGCACGTGTCGCGCACGTGTGTGTAGTCCCATATACATCTTTCTGTGTACAGTGCTTTTAACTTTATGAAGACTTAATTGGCCAAATTTCTTATCATTTTGATGATTCCAGAACCTTGCAGTACATCTATGCTAGATGATCAACCTTTTCTGATCGATTTCACAACGTTTCTTTCACAATGCAATCGCATGACCATAACTGGTCTTTAGCTTTAAATATTTTTTTCATTCATTTTAATAAATTGTCCTTTTCTGGAATTAGCTTTTCTTGCAAGTGATACTGCTATTAGTTCATTACCTTCTGAAATGTATGCTAACGATAAATTAAATTATTTGTAGCTTGTGATTATTCCTTAATCTTTTTTACAAAACCTTTTCAGAATGACCTTCGCATGCAGCAATTCCAGGAGCAGCTGCGTAGATTCTGTGCTAATCATGATCCCAACTTCAGCATCCACAGTCCAGAGGATTAGCTAAACACCTTGGATTAGAACACAACAGAGGAGAGTTGAAGATAGATGGAGCTGGAGACTCTTTATCTCATGGAAATGGTCAGTTTATCATGCAGGATGTTTGAGTTTTGTAATAATAGCTTGGTTATTTTCTCCATTAAAATTTGTCTGTATTAGATTTGTTTTATCTTCCAATTTTTGGAAATCTCATACTTGCACGTGGCATTTATACATGTAGTTATTATTTGGTGTAAAATTGATTGAAATGACAACGATTTTATGATTATATGCATGCTTTTAAATTCAAATTAGTTGTAAAATGCTCATAAATATAACCAGTTCTAAATGAGTTTTATACAGATATGATATATTCTTTAGCGAAGTCATTTAACTGTGATATATTCTACTTTGAAAGTAGTTTATTCATGTGAATGTACATGTTTCCAAAGGAATTGTTGGAAAAGGTTCAAAAATGTTGATATCAATATTTTTCTTAACATATTATATATTTATTAGTGTTGGGGTGTACTGGTATATACCCCTTTATTAGAGTTTAGAAAACTATGCTTATTCTGAAGGTATGTGTGTGTATTTATATTACGTATATACATATTTGTATACATAATTTATAAATATATTATATGATTTATTGCAATCTGAATGTTTGCTTTAATATGCAAGATTGAACTTGGAGAAGAGAGCTAGTAATAGTATATTTATTTTAAAAAAATTATCTTTATTTTAATGCAAATTATATATTTATGAGAGTTGGGGAGTATGTAATCGGTATTGTAGGTTTATTCTCAAGGGGAAGTCCACCCTAACATTAAGTTAGTTTTAATAAAAGCAGAAAAATTAGAGTAACAGATTATTGACAGTTTGGGCAAAATCTAATAAACAGTGAGTAATTTATGACTTTCTGTAATTGTGTTCCATCAAACACAAATTGGCAACATTGTGACTCATCTTGCTAGGTCATTTATGATAAACTGTTTTCTTTAGAGAAAGAAAAAAATATATGTTGTCAGATGTGTTTGGTCAATTAAAAATTCAAACATTCATAACTTCCTATTATATCAGATTTTGATCAAAATTTCATCGATCCGTTTCCCTAATTTGTTTGGTTCTATTGAAGCAACCTCATATCAGAGTGGACTTTCCCTTTAAGTTATATTTTCATATACAATTATTCTGCATAGATAGAAGAGTTATTGCAATCTGATTGTTTATGCAGGGTTACAATGGGATGTGAGTGTCGGTGTATTTATATAAGACAAGTTTATGAAAACTTATTTGTGGTAAATATTTATGCAACTTATGTTTTACATGCTATTATTGCCTTCTCTTTAATGTTATCAGCTCTACTTGCCAGCCTTTTGTATTGAAATGAATCAATGCCTTTCAATGCCTTTGAGATGTGTATCTATAGATATTTTTTCCCTTCAATATATTGTTATTTTGAATTTCAGCTACATTTGTTGGTGTGAGCTCAAAGATCCTTGTTTATATCTGATGTACATGCTGTTCAGTTATGACCCTATGCAAATTCAATTCTTCATGGGTAATTCCAAAAATATGATTGATCTATCCAAATTCTCATGTAGCATTGAGGCACATGTTACTTTCACTCTAATGCAACCTCCATGCAAACATAATGAAGAATATTCTGTTGCAAAGCTGAAATGAATATATAAGCAGTGAAGGAAATAGGTAATTAAAAATACATGTAAATGACCCGTCTTTAATAGTGTACTATAAGATTCATTCTTAATATTTTATGAATTGGAATTAGAATTTTGTTGACATTTGATTTGTATTCCATTATTTTATTTCCTTTATGATTATGCTTGAAATATATGCAGTGAAATTATTTAGTATGTTACATCCACAATTACATTACAAATGTATGCTATTAATTTCCAATACCGGTAGTAATCATTTACATTACTGATTGTTTTTCATTATCATAGGATTGTTACTCTTTTAATTATTGGAGGATTATTACTTTTTTAATTTATGAAACAAAAACACTTTTCAACCTATGTGTCATGTTGAATCTTTGAACTTTGCGGGGTATTGACACCTTATAGATATGAAAAAAATTCACAACTTATACAATATTTCACAAATTTGAATGACACTTGCTCCAGTTGCTCCTGATAACCTTAAAAGCTTGGTGGAGGTTCACCCAACTTAGCAGTGAAAGTTGTAAGCAAAAGACCTTCACATTGTTTGAAATGAAGTGAAGTCAGTGTCTGTAAGTAGAATGACTTAGACCTACGCGTCTGTGTTTGCAAAAATATTTCATTTACTCAGTCACAGAATTAAGAAAAAGAAAAGGAAACTTCATTATTTTGTACAGAGGAATATTTAGTGTTCATAAATTAAAATTCATTAAATACTTTACTTTTGTATACCGTATGACAATACGTCTGCGTGTACATATAATCCTGTCTAAAATAACAATGTATGTGGATCCAATTAAATAACAATGTTCCAAATTACACCCTACACAGTCAATCGTACTGCTAAATATTGTACGCACACAAGAAAAAGAAGTTGGTGCTGAAGGACACTTTGTGGTTTGTGTTTAGCAGAGGTATTTTTGTACCAATTGATGAATGCAAGAAAAGAGGTTGGATATTATAAAATTGCAAGTGTATACAGCTAGTCCTGTTATTTTTATATGGTAAAGGGAGAAGAGAGAGTAGCATTCTTCCTTATTTTATTCCTATTTATTTGCGATTGTTTTGTGCAATAATGTAGTAGGCATGCAGCCAGCATAGATCCTACTGGTATACAATGTCTTGGTCATTTACAAAATAAACCTTGTTCAACGTTGAGTAAATTTCCTTGTGTATTTATTTATTTCTTGTGTGGTTGTGAACACATACACATGTAGACAGGGTAAAAGTAATAAATGTTAACATATGGACTGTAATGAAGAGATACTAAAGGTAGATTAAAGAAATGTAGGAACACACCCAGATGTGCCCAGAATGCAAAAAGATAACATCTGTGATTTCTGTCTGCACATCAATACGAATGGCATATCTATACCACTTAGCCTACATGTAGGTCTAGATCCAAAACTTATGTGTAGGTTGTGTTGTATGCTACACAAATGGGATTTTGACAATTTTGCATTTCTGGCACATCTATGAATTCCAATACATTTCCTTCAGCTACCTACAGAGTAATACACTTTACTGAATAGAAGAGAAATTAGGAATGGCAATATACAAATGATTACCACTTTTTCCAAGAGAAGTAAAAGGGTATGTAATATCAAATACCCGGTACTTAAATGCAATGTAATGACAAAATGGACTAAACCTTACTGGTGTTCATAAATGGTGAAATTATGGGTTTCTTCATATGTAATATAATAAGTTTTAATCTACCGGTAGTTGCATGCCGGTAATACTAGCAAACTGTTCTGCAACACATTCTCCAGCAAAATTGCTACTAGTCTATATTGAACACTGAGAAAAACAAAAATTCTATAAAAAAATCAACCCTAGACTAAACGTTACACCAAACCGTTAAACCCCCAACACAAAACATAATAATGGACCTAATCACAACCCTACAAAGAATAGTAGTCCAGAGCAAATGTTGCCAGGGCATATGTTGGATCACCTAGACCAAACTCCTTACATATTTGATACCTAACAGATCATTCAAACACATCCTAAAACAGGAAAATGATTGCACTTTGTATAAAACTTTCAAATCCAAATTGAATCTCTAATAAATATCCAATTTATATAAAGGAATTTTTACTACAGCTCTTTCCTTTTCTCTCTGTAACTCAGTTATATATAATCTTCCTTCAAAGGCAGCATTTGATTAATTCCTAGTTTTTACCACTGAGTCTTATACTTTTTGGTTGCAATAATATTGGAGGTGCTGTACATTCTTTAAAATGCTTAAAATAAACGGACCTCTAATAAAAAAGCACAGGATGATAGTCGTACATTGAGATTCTGCGTATGAAAATGCATATTAAAATATCAAAATTACAATTATTTGTACACAGTTACAGTGTACACACAAAATAATAATAAGTATTACGAACTTGGAAAGCTCACCAGTCACCACACACTCTTATCCAACCTTGACCAATTTTTTTTTAATAAAAAGAGCATACTTGCATTTTGTACTTAAAGAGTAACTATGTTCCTGACAGGTTCTGCTTATTTGTGTGAACATGAAATAAAATATGCTGGATATTACAAGCCTGCTAGTAAGAGAATATGCCTATAAATCAGTGACAAATTAGGGACAGTGCAGCGGCAAGTTTAACATCACCTTGCTTCACGGACATCTTAATGCTCTTTTAAATTTATGCTCTAGGTCTGTGTTAAATCCAGATATTTCATTAATTTCATGTCCAAACTGGACATTAAATAGACTTTTTGAAAATTATGATCTTTTAATTACTAGATGCCGTTCGACACTTTCCAAAAGTTTTGTGTAGTCGGACCATACATGTACATGTACAGTGCGCAGTGGGCTTAATATGTAAATAATTTCACAATCAATTTTTACAATCACAAGAATAAAATTCATTCCTCTCTGCACATATACACACGACATGTTACAATTGAAACAATGAATGCCTGTAAAACACAAATGCAAAACCAGAAACTCTTGCACACATAAAATGTTCATGTATTTTGCCAGTGGTCAAGATTCACAAGTTCATGCTGCGTAAGTAAATGAATTACAAACTGAAAACAACATTAAATATTTATGATGCACAAAAGTTTCATGTTGCAAAAGTTTAAGGTTTTACAGTATAATATAATGACTAGCCTGGGTGTAATATAGCATTTAGTGACCCGACAAGAGGTCAAAAATCCAAGAGGAATTCCATTCGTTTTAATTTCATAGAAACTGCAATGCTGAGAGAAATATCATTGAGTGTGAAAGTTAAATATCCTAGGGATCATCAAATGCTATATTTCACCTACAGTGTATGGCCAGCTATTTTGGGTGTATTACATGGTCTCTCTAGATACAGATTCTTGGTGACAAGTGTCAAACTTTCTTGTCTAATCTAAGTCAAAGTATCACTTGTGCAAACCACCATACCCTCCTTAGAGCGTGTTTATTAAACCTAGCTGTCTGCATCTAAAGAGGCCATGTTATACCACAAAGTACTACATGATAACAGAGTAGAAAATGTTATTTCCGTTTGGCTTTAATAGCCTTGTCTTTGGATTTCTTCGGAGCCGATGATCCTCCACCAAAGAAGCTTGTGGCCATTTCAGATAAATCTGGTAAATCTTGCTTCTGATTCATCAAATTCATGTTCGACATTTCCTGAAGATTTGAGAAAAAAGCATGTTAGCAATCTTTTATCTCGGAAGATCTTATTTTGGAGCTTCTGCATTAATGCTCAAAAGGAGATATTGCATATTCTCACGGATTAGGAATAGCATGGAGTTCATTTGCAATCCTAAAATCTTTAATACTGGGATTTAAACAAAAATCCTTTCATTCATTACCAGATTCTAACCAATACACTAAGAAAGAAAGTCACCACTACAACTGAAAAAAAAAAAAAAGGAAGAAGGGTTTTCCAGTTAGCGGTACAGAGCCTCTGATATAACCAGGTATCTGTTTTAACGAGGTGATTTTGCTGGTCTCGGCCCTTTAAATTCTTTTGTTTTTTAAACCCTGATATAACAAGTTAATTTTCATGGTCCCAAGGACCTTGTTATGGTGAGGTTTCGCTGTATTTTCTTACTGACTTACCTTTTGTAATTCTGGATCTTGTGTGTTGACTAGCTTGGGTAGTATGACAATAAAGACTACAGGCAAAACCATCATAAGCACCTGAAAATTAAAAACAGACATGTACAAATATAAGCCATTAAATTTGTAGATGTATCTCTTTGTCGTTTTAAATGAAAATTACAAACTTGCAAAATTTTACCTTTTCCACACTGAACCAAATATTCAACTTTCAAAACAAATTCTAAAATGATATGTGACCACACTGTTTAGGCTACATGAATAAACACGTCAGATTATAATATTTCAAAATAAAGACAACTTACATCAACTTGAAATAATCACATAATTGTCTACATTATCAAAAACAGCAATAAAAACAAATGTTAAGTGACCCCAATCTGCATTTTGCTAAAGTTTTGTATCACTGGGTAACAAAAAAATGTTTGTAGGTAAATTCATGAGAATGATACTTTTTACTTGCTACATTCACAGCTAGAAAACAAAACTAGCATTAGTTCACAGGAAATACTCCTTCTAAACTGTAAACTTGGCAGTCGCAGAGTTCAACACTAATATTATATGAATGTCCATGCCAATGAAATATTTTATGCCAGAAAAGAGAGTCCAACTCCAACCAAATATTCCCTATTTGACTCAATACTGGTTCAACATGCTCCAAAGACAATTGCATCAGGCTTTATTTAGGGTTGAGGTTGGAATTTTATGTTGAGTTTAGGGTTAGAGATAAGTACAATGTTAAGTTCATGGTTGAAGTCGGGAATGTCACTATTGTTTGCACAGCACATGTTGTACAATCAACTCACCATAGGATTTTTTAGGACATCCACTATTTTGAACTCTTCTCTCTTCTGGAAATAACCTGCCAACCCCTTACTCCTGACTTTCAGTGGGTAGGCGACCTGTACCACCGACTTGCTGTCAACGTTGTTTACTCTCCTAGCCCTGATCTTGCCCCTGGCAGAGATGTCTATTCTGGTGGCTTCAAACATGTACTTAGGATGAGCGAATTCTACGATGTAGGATCCAGTAGGTACGTCGTGCACCTCAAAACTTCCATCCGATCTGTTGATAGGAAAAGAAAGAAAACAATATTGCATATTTAGTAAAATTATAAGAAATTGTGAGATTTGAGACTCAAGTGCAAGGCAAGGTAACTTAAACTGTAACTTAAAAATAAATCATCATAAAGTCACAGACTATTTTGCTATTTGCAGCAAGGCCGAATTCGCTCCAAGTCCGAGTTAGCTTGACTCCGTTTTCTGACGTCATTGAGCACACAATATTCAATAAAGATAGTAAGGATTTAAATATCTTGAGCAGACTAGCACGAACATCTGCAAAATGATCATGTGTCCACATGCACATTTTGGGTCACATAATAATATGCTCTAGAATAGATTACAGAAAAATGCTTCGTTCCCTCTAGCAGGAGAAATGCCCGGGCCCCACGCCATAATTAAGGTTTCGCACTATGGCTATGGGCTCGCAATTTTGTACATTTCATGTCCCCCCTCCCCTTTTCGGAAAATCATGGAAGGATCCGCCGCTGATACTGAGCGAACCAAAATGACAATAAAATTCAGGGCTTAACTTTAGAATAGGTCTACCCAAATTCAGCAAGAATCAACAAATATTAAAATAAATTATAGGCCAGTCAGTCCCATAGCATAGTCAACCACCGATTCACAAATTCATTCACAAGTTCACGCTATAGTATTGTGACGGTTACGGGAAATCAGGGAAGAAGAGGGGGGGGGGGGGGGGGGGTTGACAGAAATCCCTGCCACCATTGTGACGGTTCTAGGGAAATCGGGGATCGAGGGGGGTGGTTAATATGCTTCCACCATTGTCCCAAACTATAACAAATATAGATGCATATTTCCAACTTAATATATCACCATCAAAAATACTTCAAAACTTCTCTTCATATACACCATTCTGACCGCATTAATCCATAGAACAATAAAATATCCCTCTCCCTCTATCATTTTAGAACAATCCTAGTAAATTTGCATAAGTAAACATTGTATGAGTCACTATTTATATTCACCTTTCGCGTAATACCCTGCAAATAAAACTGTCGGTCGCGTACTACCTGTAAAAACTGTCAGTCACGTACCTGGGTAACCCAGTAACCCACGCGCGGACTATTTATACTGGTTGGGTCGCGCATGGAAAAGAAAGCTGTACGCGCATATACAATCATATAATTGGCTGCGCACCTTAAACTAATGAATTAAACATGAATATTCAGTTATCGATCAATAGTGGAATAATTATGTGCTCTTGTTGATAAACAAAGAGCACATGCTACTTAGGCCATGTAAAATTGATTTCATGTTGATCGTCCCCGCCCGCTTCCTTTTTGGGGGCCGCCTCCTATTTTTTGTTATTTTTTTTTTTTTTTTGAATTTTTTTTTTTTTTTTTTTTTTTTTGAAAGAAAAAAAACATGAAAAACACTGCTAAAATGGCTCTATTTCTGATTTTTAAAAAAAAAAATTGTCGGCGTCCATCTTGAAAAAAAATAGCCTCGACTGTCAGGGAAAATGTACCGAGCGGCCATTTTGAGCGGCCATTTTGAGCGGCCATTTTGAAAAATATCAAATATCAAATAACATGGTACACCCTCCTCCTCTTTTTCAAAAAATCCGGACGATCAACATGTAATCAATTTTACATGGCCTTATAAAACTAGTCGCTCGTTCAGAGCCAATCCATTAAAAACATATCACAAATAAGTAACGACTAAATTAAAAGACATTTTATATTTATAATGGTCACAATATTTACAAGTATTGAATATATAAAGAGAAAGAGTAGAAAGAGAAAGATCATTTTCATATATCCGTCACAGTATTTACAGCTCAGCTCAGCTCAGCTGCATTACCAGCGGATACTCACCTGACAAAGCCGACGAACTCGCCGCCGTCCACCAGCACTTTCGTCAGCAGTACCCAGTCTGCGGGCTTGACACCCGGCACAGAAACCTTTCCTTCGATCTTAAAAGTCTCCATTTGTTTTTCATCATCAACTTCTTCTGATGAACTATATGATATACTTATAAATAGTACGATGAATAACGTCCACTTATCCATATTTCCTGTTGAAATCTATCAATAAATGTAAGCCCGAATAGAAGATTTGCTTTTCCCTGCTGATGTATGTAGTTGGACTAGACTGAACTAAAATATTTTGGGGATGGAATGCATGCATGGACTTTATTTGAGATGGAGCAAGGTCCCAAAGTCCCAAACAAGTTTAATTTTCATTAATTTACCCACCAAATAAAGTGAGATACATTTAATTTTATTCAATTTTATTACTAGTAAGGGGTCATTTCAAATAAAACACATATTTCTTCTTCACATTTGTAAGGATTCTATATAGCTTTTACAATACCCCCTATAAAATAAATGGAATGATCATATATCCATGAAGAACAAGATGGCAGCGCCCATGTTGATTTACAGACGAGGGGGTGGAGCTATCATTCCAGCCTTAATTTCGTCTTGTATGTATGATCTTCTATTAAATGACTATTTCCCATACCGTCAAAAGTCATATGCGAAAAATGTAATAAAGTAGATATTAAGATTGCTCATATGTTGAATATTTATCTCAATGCTTCAATGCTCTTACTTCTTAGCATTTTATGTAGACCCACTAACTGATTATGACTGTGTACATGTAACTAATGACAATGTTAATGAAAAGTTTTGGATTTTGAAAAAGGAGGTGGGGGGGGGGGGATCGTTTTATAAGTGTCTCTGATTTTAGATCTAGTGCATGTGTCATTGTTGATACTGTAATCTTCATTGACCATCAATGTTGAAAGAACTGCTTCAGTGCTTGTTTGAAGTTTGAACAAAAATAATATTTTTTGTTACTAATTCAGTTAGAAGTGACTAAACAATCTTGTTGATGCCTGGCGTACATGATCAGCGTAGATCTACATCTTTCAACTTTTGAGGGATTTGAAGGTGCCAGATGTAGTCTCAGTGGAACATATCCCCAACAAAATTGGCTGGCTATTTGCAGATTTGGACTAGTAATATTTGAGGGAACCCCACCAAAGCCTAGGCAGTGATGGAGCCTCCTCCACCAATACCATACTCCATAGACCTCTGTAGGCCTAGACCTCTCTAGATATTTTCCAGTTTCTTTTAACAATCATATTATTGAAATGTTTCTTGCTTGTCAATGTATTCCTTGTTTCACAGTGAAAGGACTGAACTGCAAAGAGACTTTGAGACCAAATCGGAAATTCATTCCCTTCAAGGTGGTGTACTTTTTGCTATGGTCAGGTAATTACAGTATGACATTACAGTTCACATGCGTTAGTGGACTACATGTACTCTTAGGAGAAGAAAAAGCATACATACTTTGATCATATAGACTAAAGAAGAAAAAAATGAAACTAAATATGAATATATACACCACATACTCACATAGATTCAAAAGTATATGTTTCTTCTTTATATTTTATTTTCAATTGTGTTAAATCTATCATTTCTCACTTTTATGAAACCTGTATAGTTTAGTAAAGTAAATCCTTATATTTTATTTAGAAGAGTTTATTGATGGGAAGAAAAAAAGGTTCAGAAGAATTAAAATGTAAGAGTCCTAGGAACCGATTATTGCCCAAGGATGTTTATCTCTCTGTCATGGGAATGCCATATATTGATGTTGAGAAGAAGAATATTGTTAAAGGTAAAGACCAGTATTGGAAACGCCCCAATTTCAAAAAATGAAATGGAAGCTCTTATTACCAATCATGTGAAAGAATATGTTTTGAATATTACATGATGATAACAAAATTGAGGGGGCCTACTAATTGATATATTTGGTAAATTAGTTTATCTCTCGCCTGTTGAGAGATATGAAATGCACGTGTCGCGCACGTGTGTGTAGTCCCATATACATCTTTCTGTGTACAGTGCTTCTAACTTTATGAAGACTTGGCCAAATTTCTTATCATTTTGATGATTCCAGAACCTTGCAGTACATCTATGCTAGATGATCAACCTTTTCTGATCGATTTCACAACGTTTCTTTCACAATGCAATCGCATGACCATAACTGGTCTTTAGCTTTAAGGACTTTGATATTAGCAACTTCATTCAAGAATGTAAAACTGTTCTCTAGATTTTGAAAACAGTTTTGAGTCTGCAGGTGCATTTTCTCAATTTTGGCTTTGAGGGTTATTTCCTGTTTTTACCCCAAACAAATCAATTACTCTTTCACTTTTATTCTTTTTGCAGGAATGGTGAGTCTTCTGCCCTTCCTGCCAGTCTACATGTCATATGTAGGTCTCAATCCTGTCCAAGTTGGTGTAGCACGTGGCATTGAACCATTCGTTGGGAGTTTTTCATCTCCTTTGTGTGGTAGCTTGGCAGATAAGTTCGGCATGCATAGATTCATCATGGTTAGCAGTATTATAGGGACAGGGCTTATATATGGGAGCAGTGTTTTTGTGTCACTTATTAATACAGATCCAGCTGTGAATTGGACAAAGATTTCTAATGTTTCAGAAGAGGGATATCTTGGAGAGCTTAGAATTAGAAAGATATCAGTAGAACAGCAAGAGATGGACTCTACCTCAAGTCAGAAGCTAAAGAATCACACAACTTGCAAATTTTGTCATCACTGCCTTTCAAGTCAAATGCAGGGTAAATTACTATGTGATAGTATGAAGATAAATTTTGATTCAAAATTAATTGCTGGAACAAAGCATCAAGACCTTGTTTCTAATGAGTATAAATCTATTGTTGCATGTTGCCTCTGCAGCTGTAGGTTAAAAGATGATACATTCAATATATTAGTGCAAAAAATTGCCGCTGACTACAATGTTCTGGAGAGAATCCATGAAATGTGCAGTACTGCTAATAAGTCATCAAAAGCAATAAATCTTAGTTCACCTTCAGATACTTTGTTTCCTCAAAGTAGAGAAAGAACTAATATTTACTCACAAACTCCTGAATGGGAGGCTTCAGAAAAGAAAGACAATACACTCACGTTTGTTCTGATGTTGGTGATTGTTCTGACTGGACAATTTGTGTCCAACCCTGCCGTCCCTTTACTGGATGCAGCCACTATGGCACTTGTGAAAGAATGCAACGACAGAGGGCAGAAGGTGGAGTACGGACATCAGAGATTATGGGGCGGAGTCGCCTGGGGTGTCTTTGCACCCCTATCAGGACTCGCTATTGACACCTACTCTGCAGCATATCCAGAGTCCTTCAACAAGTACCTTCCAGCTTTCATTTTCTTTGTCGCAATCGTTCTCCTGTCCGTTTTACCTGCATTATGCATCGGCTTTCCTCCTCACCGACCTCCGGAGTCACTTGCAAGTAACCTTGGCACCCTCATCCGAAAACCCAAGGTGCTCGTCTTCCTGTACGCTATGTTCATCACAGGGGTATCTGTTGGTGTCATCAGTACCTACCTCTTCTTGTTCCTTGCTGAACTCTCCGGAAGCCACACCGTCATGGGCCTGACACTGACCCTGACAAGCGTGGCTGAAGTCCCTTTCATGTTCTTTGCTACCAAGCTCATCGAGAGACTCGGACACCGTGGGGTCTTTGTTCTGACGCTCTTTTGCTATACGGTGAGGTTTGCTGGCTACTCTCTCCTGCAGAATCCGTGGCTTGTTCTGCCCATAGAGCTCCTCCATGGCATCACTTACGGTGCTCTCTGGCCAGCTTGTACCTCCTACATCAACCTCATCACTCCTGACAACATGCTGACTACAATGCAATCTATCACATTTGGAATCAAATGTGGTTTAGGTAAGCATTAGTTAAATTGTACTCAGTGGTACAGCTAAAGGGGGCACTCCTGCCCCCCCCCCCTCAAATGGAAAAGACAGATAAAATTAGCAAAGATAAGAGGAAGAGAAATAATGTGATAAGAAGATGGAATGATAAATCATTTCTAAGTAGATCTATTTCACATCTGATTAATTAATTGTATCAAAATGAAACACAAAACTAGTAAGACCGATTTCCAAGGATCTGAACTGGCTTCAAATTATGCCACTGTCATATTGGTTACTGATACAGTGACAGTGCACTGACTAGGCTTGTAAATTCTTTCTTGACTTATTTGGGCATGGTTATTCGTATCAAAACAGTGAACTGACGAGGAACGGTAGGTGGGGTTCTGGAGCCAGTGTGTTACTTAAAGAAACAATATTCTTCACGCCTCTACACTATCTGTCTGGGAATGATAACATGATTGTTCTCTGAACTCAATCAGAATCTCAGAAAGGCATTTTGTCAAACAATTGATCAAAACAACCAATTCTTACGTAGTATTCCATTCTAAACCCCCACACCCCAATCCTATCCTTTCCCCCACATCCAGGTGAAGGTGTAGGGACATTGCTGGGTGGAGTTATCTACCACCTATATGGAGCTAGGAACCTATTCCGAGGATCTGCCGTTTTATGCATGGCAACTTTGATTTTCTACTGGCCAGTGAGTGCTTATCTTGATAGACGTGATGAAATCAGAGAGCGTCAAATACAGTATGAAGAAATATGATGTTTCCTAGAGAAAACAGATGCTTAAATAGCTGCCAATGTGCCTATGCATTCGGACGAGTCCAAGGTCTAAATTCATTTGGTGTTAGTAACCAAGTATTTTAGATTTGTTAACATAAATTGACGTTAAATGTTTTATTTCACATCATATTTAGTCTGATTCAAACTCTGAGACAGGCTGTTATCTTAATACTTGTAACCATCACTTAAATCTTAGATGTTGATGGTAACGCATTGGACAAAATAAATTTGGCTGGCCCATTTTGATAAAATAGTATTCAGTGGACATGATAGCGCCTTGATTTTTATGATTACTAGCCATTTGTAAATTTTTTATCTATGCTTTCTTTCATGAAGCTTATACATGTATATTCAGCGTGACCTTGTTATTAAGACAAGGAGTTTGTAATAATGAGGTTCAACTGCAAAACCTTTAATATATTTTTGCATATTCATTTTCAGTGATCATTTAGAATTAGAAAGAAACAAGTATTATCCATTTTTATATTTTCTTTTGTCATACTCATAGTGATCATTTAAAATTTGGAGAAAAAAAAGTATTTATTTTGTCATTTGAACATAACATTGCACAAAGGAAACAAAAATTAGTCCTCCATGATGCCAAATTATTTCATTCAATTTAGTTTACGGTAAGTTGTTGATATCACTCTTTTGAGTAGTAGCAATACAAAGTAATTCCTGACAATGTCATTTGAAAATATGTGTCCATCAATGTTTGGGTTAAATTGACCTAGTAATTTGGTTGTGTTGTTTTGGTCAAAATAATCAAATGAAATTGCAAGTTCAGTAAAGATCTTGATTGAACCCATCAGAAAGACTTTAAAGAAGTCAACTCTGGAAATAACCAGGAGAGAATAGGGACAAGTGTTAATTGTTGAAAACTTGAAATACACTGAAAAGCATAATTTATTTTCATACATATTTAAGAAGAAAAATATATATAAATGCTAATTATTATTAGTTTAAATTATAAACCTGTGTTCTTGTGCATTATTTCATGTGAAAAGTGTAATCAAGTTTGTGTTGAAAAATGTGGAAATATTATGAATATGAGACCTAGATTAGAAACTGTCATGGAGTTAGTGAAAGTGAAAGAAATGTTTGTGGAGAGAACATAAGAATGATAAAGAGAGAGAAAGAATGAATGTGGAGAGAATAAGAATGAGAGATATTGAGAGAAAGAGAGAGAATGAGTGTGGAGACAGGAGAGAATAAGAATGAGAGATAGTGAACAAAATAAGAAATAGTGAGTGTAGAGAACATAAGAATGAGAGATATAAAGAGAAAGTGATAGGTTGATTGTTGAGAGAATAAGAATGAGAGTTAGGGAAAGAATGAGTGTGGAGACAAAAGGAATGTTAGAGAAAGAATGAGCATAGAGAGAATAGGAATGAGAGATAAAGAAAGAGAGAGAAAGAATGAGAGTTAGGGGAAGAGAAAGAATAAGTGTGGAGAGAATAATGAGAGATCAGTTCAGTTCAGTTTATTAAAAAACACATGGCATAGCAATCATGACAGAAACAAAACATGATCCAAATTGAGACCCCCAAAAGCAATGCTCCCTGGGAAGGATGCACCTCTCAATCCACCTGTCTCAATCCCGGCGGATTGGCAAAGAGACCAACGTGTTTCAAGGATCTGCGCAATTCAAAACACGAAAGAATGAGAAATAATGCAGGAATGAGCGTGGAGAGAATAGGAATGAGAGATAAAAAAAGAGAGAGAAAGAATGCGTGTGGAGCGAATCATGAATGAGAGATAAAGAAAGAAAGAGTGAGTGTGAAGAGAATAAGAATGAGAGATATTTATAGAGAGAAAGAACGACATCATGAACGACAGATAAAGAAAGAATGAGTGTGGAGACAATAAGAATGAGTGATAGAGAAAGAATGTTTGGAGAGAATAAGAATGTGAGATAGAGAAAGAATGAGTGTGGAGAGAATAGGAATGAGCGATATATATGGAAAGAGAAAGAGTGAGCATGGAGAGAATCATGAATGCGAGATAAAAAAAGATTAAAGAGAGAGAAAGAAAGTGGAGAGAATAAGAATAAGAGATATAGAGAGAAAGAGAAAGTATGAGTGTGGAGACAATACGAATGAGAGGTAGAGAAAGAATGATTTATAGAGAATAAGAATGTGAGATAGAAAGAGAAAGAATAAGTGGAGAGAATAGGAATGGGAGATATCGAGAGAAAGTGATAGGATGAGTGCATGTGGAGATAATAAGAATGAGAGAAAGAAAGAGAAAGAATAAGTGTGGAGAGAATGGGAGATATATATATATACTAAAGAGTTTG
>JAVYIG010014586.1:0-40720 GCA_035222895.1 Strongylocentrotus droebachiensis | reverse complement strand
CCTTTACATGATCAGAAACAACAAAAATTTACATTTTTAAAATAAGTACTGCATAAATCAATATTAAGTGAAACAAAACATAACTCTTGAAACATATTAGGCAGTTCTTGGCACCTTTTTTAACCTTAGAATGAAACATAAAAGTTATTTACTCTACACTCTTTCCAGTTCTTTGAGCCATAATGGCATTGAGTTGTATTCTTTAACCCAGAGTAAGGTTCCCGGCAGGAAGAAAGTCCTTGAATGCTTGAGCGCCTTATCATGGTAGCTCGGCTAATGCTGGGGTAATAATATGATTACAGGGCCCTCAGGGAGGACAGTATTTATACTGATGAGGCTACCCTGGGTTAACAAGACGTATTATCATTATTGTTGTTGTTATTGTTGTTATTATTACTATTATTATATCATTATAATAATTATAATAATTATTATTATTATCATCATCATCATCATGACATCATCATTACCCTTTTGGCTCTTAGGAGATCATCGCCCCGGCTGGCAGAAGGGCGTTAGCGTGCAAACGACTCGAACACTACTTTTCAAATTATTTGCATTTAAAGATTTGTTTTATATTTAAACTGCTTTCCGTCTCGAAAAAATGGTTTAAAACTTAAAAGACTAATAGAAATATTATAGTAGAACACGGCCACAATTTTTTTTCAGAAATAAGTCATTTTTTTTACAAGTTTGAGGCAATTTAGAGCTAACGCCCTTCTGCTTTAATAACGCTTCATTTTTTACCTGAAATTCGAGCTAACGCCCTTCTGCCAGCCAGGCAACGAGATGTGTAGAAACCTACCTTGTTTGAGTGTTGTGTAGCCACCTTTTGTCACTGCAATAAGTTTGTTGTCAATCAGTCCAGGAGGTTCTGGATGAAACAAAAAGGATTGGATTGGAAATGAAGATTATGGTCATACAGAGACATAATGTAAAGAAACAGACAGGACAACTAAAAAAAGTAAACATCAAAATTAAATCATGTAAACTTAAAGATAAAGTTGAGTTCTGGTCATGCGATTGCATTGTGAAAGAAAACGGTGTGGAAATCGATCAGAAAAGGTTGATCATCTAGCATGTACATGTAAGTATTGGTGTGTACTGCAAGGTTCTGGAAACATCAAAATGATAAGAAATTTGACCCAGTATTGGGTAAAGTTACAAGCACTGTACACAGACAGATGTTTATGGGACCACATGAACATGTGGCATAAAAATCTGTCCCGATTTTTACGCTGTTACATGTCATATTTAGAAGGCATTTGAAGAGGCATGCTTTTCAGGGAACATGTTTTATCTGATGTTCTTCTACACTTGCATAATAACAATGATAACCTCTTTTAAAGAGACAGTCCCGATGTTAATTTTAATTCTTTAAAAAATCTTGTTATTTTGTTCATGAAGGAAACATAATGCAGGTTACCATATCAAACCCTGAAAGTTCATTATTACACTGAATTCAACACCAAGTATAGTTTTTTATTGAAAGAAGCTGTGTTTTTTTACAGGCACTGCATTGAGAGTGACATAATTAAATGTCCATGATAAAAGTGAAAAAAGTCATGAAGAAATGACAGTGCACTGACAAAACGACCGGTAAATACACATGATGGTATTGATAATGAAATTGTGATATCTTTGTGAATGTCTTTGGTGGTATCTTTGTGAATATCTTTTGTGGTGATATCTTTAGATATGTCTTCATCAGGTGGAGACTGCCAAATAGCCTGCTATTTTTGATTTGGGAAATAAGCCTGAAGTTACAAATCGCGGTCTTCATCAGATCGAGACTCGAGCTCGAGAAATAAGATCGCGATATTTTGCTCAGCACGGTTCACGCATAGTGCGAGTCTTCGGGCTGGTGAAGACGCACCGGACAAAAGGGCGCACCGGACAAAAGGCGGGATATTTTGCAAACTAGCCCAAGATATCTTGGGATGATTATCTCGATCAAATATCCTGTTAATTGCAACTTCGGGCTGATGAAGACGCAAATTAACTGGATAATTTACGATCGGGATAGTTAAAATAGCGGGATATTTGGCAATCTTGAGCTGATGAAGACGGGCCTTTTGTGAATGTCCCGGTGAATGACCTTGAGGATGCCATTCTGAATGACCTCCCGGCATGACTCACCAGCTTGTTTAGCTTTGACGAATGCCTCCCACTGTTTGAACCATGCCAGGCTGATGCAGTACACGGATGAATTAGTTGACTCGTCTTGCTGGAACTCTTCATTCATCTGGAGTTTGAAGGTGAGAGCAAGGGAGGAGAGAGAGAGCGAGAGAGAGAGAGAGAGAGTGAGAGAGAGAGAGAGAGAGAGAGAGAGAGAGAGAGCCAGAGAGAGAGAGAGAGAGAGAGAGAGAGAGCCAGAGAGAGAGCCAGAGAGAGAGAGAGAGAGAGAGAGGAGGGGGTGGGAGAGGGGGGAGGACAGGGAAGAGGAGAAAGGGGAAGAAGTGGTTGAAATGTAAATATATATAAAACTGTTCAGGTGCAATGTAAACTGATCAGCCAGAAAAGCAACTCCCTATCCCCCTAAAAGTGTTTCTCACAGTATTGTATCCATGATATGCTCAGAATAACAGTGATACATGGAGGAGAGGCTGTCCCTGTATAAGGAAAGATGATAGTCAAAAATGACCATGCCCGCCCCCCCCCCCCCCCCCCCCCCCCCCCCCATTTAAAACAGAATTGACATAGTCCCTATATGCTATGCTACAGGATGAACTCTATGCATGCACATGCACTTTACTGATATCATTGTACACCATACTGGATCAGCAAGGGGGCGTAAGCACATTGCGTTATTCTGCTAAACGCTTTTGTGCACTTTACGTTTATAAGCAGAAGGTCATTCGCATTAAATTGCTTCTTAACAATTTCAAAAGTATGTGCTTATTTTTAACAAGACTTTTAAAATTAGGGAGTTACCATTCTTTTTTAGTTGATAAAGAGGAAAATCCCTGTTCTGTTTAAATAGTTGTGTGATATGTATAGAGCAGTCAAAACCTTATAAGAGAGTTAGTTATCAGAGTCATCTGCAGCAGCACAATGATTTGACATATACTGCACTTACAGTTATGAACGTCTCCATCTCTTCTTTTCTTCTTCTCTCTAATAGTTCCATTTCAGCTTGACACACGGAGCATGGAGAGAGGCGATTGACAGCGGGTCCTCCACCAAACCTATGGACACACACAATACCAAATCGAGATGTGAAAAAACACATTATATGCTTGACATTTTGACTTAATATTATTACTTTCATCCCCTTGCATTTATGATTATAATTCCAAGATTACCTTCTTGATGTTGACTCCTGACAACTTAATGTTTTCTTCTTCATCTGCATCACTCTTTCCATTAAAAATAATTCTATTGTCTTCTCTTTACTTGCTCTCGTAATTGTCACTACAATTATGATTTTGTCATCAGCTACAAACATTAACATGACCGCTGCAAGCAACTTCACCAGAAAAATAAATTCGCGTCATCCTTCTTATTGTCATCTTTACCATCATCACCATCTCAACATTAATAGCTCCTATCATCATCATCACCTTTAGTATCCCCATCATCATGGCTGAGCACTATCACTTAAAGCCCCACCGCACTAGTTTGGCCTTGAGGGATTAGAGCTCCCTGCATTGTCACTAAGAGGATCGTGGGGGACCAATGGTCACCGATTAGGCATTGTTTGCTATGTAGAGGGCGCAAGTATAGCTATAAGTAGTGCAGTGGGGCTTTAAACCATCAGAAGTAACATCCTCATTGCCATCATAACCACAACCACCACTAACCTTTCAACAATCATATCCATCAAAACAATTACCACAACTATCACCACCACCACTATCACAATCATAATCACTACCACATCACCCTTCACTATAATCATAATCATGCCAAAACATCCACAACCATCGCCATCACCATCACAATGTATCACCATCATCATCATGACTGGTAACACTACAACTACCACTACAACTACCACTACCACCACTGCCACCATCACAACCTCAAATACTATAATCATTGCTTACGTCTGGTAGAGGTGATCCCATACTACCACTACCACCACTGGTACCATCACGACCTGGAATACCATAATGATTGCTTACGTCTGGTAGAGGTGATTCCATATACCACTACCACTACCACCACTACCACCACTGCTACCATCACGACCTTGAATACCATAATGATTGCTTACGTGTGGTAGAGGTGATCCCATATACCACTACCACTTCCACCACTACCACTACCACCACTGGTACCATCACGACCTTAAATACCATAATGATGCTTACGTCTGTTAGAGGTGATCCCAAACTACCACTACCACTGCCACTACCACCACTACCACTTCCACTACCACCACTGCTACCATCACAATCTCTTATACCATAATGATTGCTTACGTCTGGTAGAGGTGATCCCATACTGGTTGAGGTATCTTCAATACCAACTTCTCCACATAGCTTGCCTTCCTGGGTTGCACTCCTGTCGCATACAATGTACAAAAAAAAACACCTTGTTCATCATCTGCCCAATATTACGGTACTCTAGCTTTCTGCTACACAATAAAAAGGAATGTTTAACTCATGACTTCATTGTACAGAGGAATCTAATCATAAATAGTACTTAATTAACAAACACTCATTATGACATGGTAATTTTTACCTTCCTACTTCTTTGTATTTGATTTTTTTGTTGTTTTTTTGTTGTATTTTAGCCCCAACATAACAACCTTAACTTTACGCTATAACACAGCAATTCCTTGGTCCCATTTCGTTTGTTCTTTATTAAAAAGAAAATATATTTGGGCTTTGTAAGACGAGACTGTTTAATAATAATATTTAAGATTTATATAGCGCTGGTATACAAATACAGTTTCTTAGCGCTTTACAAAACAAATGAAATGAAAAGTACGGTTAAACTAAATATGTAATAAGGATCAACAACAAACGTGAAATGAACATTGCGCTTAATTTGGACGAATTACTTGACTAACAATGTATAACAATAACATGAAAATGAAAATGAAAATACAATAATTAAGTAACATTAATGAAACTGCAATAGTTATGTACATTGGATAATGAATAAATTACAAGAAGATAGGACATGTGGTTATAAATATGGTATGATGATAGGGAATTACTTTGTGTTGAATAGATAGGTCTTAAGTCTCCGTTTAAAGTGTCAAGAGTTGGGGATTAATCATTTCAACATTAGATGTGATGTACTACTGTGCATCCGTTGGTGACCTTTATGAAATTTAGGAGAATGTTCATCACACATCAACTTTTTGAACAATAAGTTTGTTCAACTTACCTCCATGTTTACAGAGGAAGTCATGGTTTGTGATTGGCCCAGGCTCGGCAAAGTTATTCAGTTTGTTCAGCCATTGCAGAGACACATAGAAGTGAAGAAAGCTCGGCTGCACCAATGAAAAAGAGATATTAAGTACAATGAGTTTATAGAAGAAAAAATAAATCATTTCATTTCATTTTATTTCACTCTCTTTTAGAAAACATCAAAAGTATATAGGTACATGTTTGTTCATTATCAACATAAGATAAAAGGAAGTGGGGAATCTTGAAAGCAAAAATTGGCTTGATGAGAATGATCCCCAAATAAATACATAGCATAAACAAGATACAAACTTGTTTTATATATAAAAAACATACATACATGTGTACGTACATTCACAACAGAGGACAGAGGAAATATAGAGATGAGATCAGGTAAAATTTAAATGAAAGTCATGAAACAAATGCTCTTTTAAGCAAAAATTATACATTTAAGATGTTAATGTTTCTGGGCATAATACAGCAAACATATATTAACTAGATGGAACTTCGACTGCGCGCAGTCGAAATGATGCCTCCGTCATAGAGCAATTTTACAAACCAAAACAGAAGAAATTGTTCAAATTCAAGTTCAATTGTAATCCATTAACAGGTTCTCAGAATATCGTGATTACAAGCAATTTCTCATATACATATATGACCCTTTGATCTTTGACCACATGACCCTAACATCTACTCAGTTCATTGGCTCTGCAAGATGTCCCGAGTTAAATAGTAATCCATCTGTCAGTTCTAATGAGAATGGTTCACAAGCTATTTTTGCATACATAATGAGCCCATGACCTTTGACCTTTGACCTCATGACCCAAGAATCTACTCAGTTCATTGGCTCTGCAAGATACATACATGATCTAAGTTTGGGAGGAATCCATCAATCTGTTCTAATGATAATGCGATCACAAGCTATTTTTGCATGCATAATGAGCTGCATGACCTTTGACCTTGACCTCATGACCCCAAAATTTAATCAGTTCATCGGCTCTGCAAGTAACATACATGACCTAAGTTTGGCAGGAATCCATCAATCGGTTCTTGAGATAACGCGATCACGAGCTGTTTCAGCATACATAATGAGCCCTGTGACCTTTGACCTTTGACCTCGTGACCCCCAAATCTAATCAGTTCATCGTCTCTGCAAGATACATACATGACCTAAGTTTGGCAGGAATCCATCAATCGGTTCTTTAGATAACGCGATCACGAGCTGTTTTTGCATACATAATGAGCCCTGTGACCTTTGACCTTTGACCTCGTGACCCCAAAATCTAATCAGTTCATCGGCTCTGCAAGATACATACATGACCAAAGTTTGGCAGGAATCCATCAATTGGTTCTTCAGATAACGCGATCACGAGAACGGGACGTACGGACGGACGGACGGACAACCCGAAAACATAATGCCTCCGGCTACTTCGTAACGGAGGCATAAAAAGGGAAACCCTTAAAAAATTACACAACTCTTGTAGGCCTTCTGATTAAGTTGTTCTTTAGAAATATTTCAATACATATCTAAAATAGATTTGTTTTAAAAAATGGTGTACAACTCAACCTACCTCTTCTTGTTCAAAGAGATCTATTACTCTTTGTCTTTCTTTATTGGCTTCTTCAGATGTCTTTCTGTAAAAATATTCAAAATAAATGGTTGATAACATTATATAGAATGATAACATTATATAGAAAGATACATAGATAGATGGATAGTTAACAACAGAACAATGTACATGTACAGCATAAGATAAAAACTGAACTGTAGAATTCTTCATGTGTGCACTTTCATCTCAGGATTCCTATTTGATTGCATATGAGCTCTATAATTAATAGAGCCAGCTGTCAATTAGAGTTTCAAAAATAGTTGGCTACAGTGGTTTCCCAATTCTCATTTATATTTGCTGAATAAAGAGTACTGAACTCTAATTTTACATTAATGAAATAAGCAAAGGTAGTTCTTTATCATCAAACATTATCCATACATGTACATTAAGGATATAACAAGCAATAGACCTGTGATAATTTAGTTGTGATAATGAAAGCGAGAGAGAGAGAGAGAGAGAGAGAGAGAGAGAGAGAAAGAGAGAGAGAGAGAGAGACAAAGAGACATACAAAACTAAGAAAGAACTATGATATAATATTTCTCAACAAAGATAGTGTCTTACTTGTAGAAGAGTACGTAAGCTTCACAGTTAGCAACCTGCATGGTGCTGACCTCGGTGACGTAGATATCATCGTATTCGTACCACTGGCCGTTGAGCCAGTTCACAGCGTAGCTGGTGTAGTGACCACCTAAAGAACAAACAAGTGTGGATTGAACATTGGTGACATGAGGTTAAAGATAAAGACAAGTTCTGGTCATGCGATTGCATTGTTGTGGAATCAATCAGAAAAGGTAAAGCGCTTAGAGACATTTGTATTAAGCGCTATATAAAAATTAAATATTATTATTATTATTATTATTATTATTATTATTATCTAGCATATAAGTATTGGTGTGTACTGCAAGGTTCTGGAATCATCCAAATGATAAGAAATCTGGCCCAGACTTGGTAAAGTTACAAGCACTGTACACAGACAGATGTATATGGGACTACACCCAAAAATCTGTCCCAATTTTTATGATGTTACATGCCATATTTAGAATATTAAGGCATTTGAAGAGCCATGCTTTTCAGGGAACATTTTTGGTTTGATGTTCTTCCACACTTGCATTATAATACAATCATAACGCTCACAAATTATTTTTTACCTCTTCCCAGAACTCAACCTTCTCTTTAAATCATGAAACTAACAGTGAAAGCAAATGCCATAGCATACCTCCAGCTGTGCCATGATGACATATGACTGCACTCAGGTCGTAGGTCGCACACTTGTTCTTGCAATCTGTATGAAATAGAACCAAGAACAGAACAATATATTATTTTCATTCTTCAAATACCAGTGCTCTGTAAACAATAATTATTAGAAAAAGGCTAATCTGCAATTACACAACTTTTGTTCTTTCTGTCATCTTTTACAAACATCAGTGTTTTCTGTCTTCTTTTAAACATTAATATTTCCTGTCTCCTTTTTATTAAACAGTGATAACTATCAATAAATCTTTTTAAAATATATACAAAACTTCCCCCACCTTTTCCAAAGTTATGCGAAATGATGGTGTTTTCAGTCGTTGCTTTGTCAACGAGATACTCAAACCTTTCCATCATACAGGAAAAATCCACACTTACTTATTTGACAGGGGGTCAAGTTTATGATTACAGTCAAACCTGCTTTAGTGACCACCTGTCTACAAAGACCACCTGTCTACAAAGGCCACATTTGTTGTTTCCCTTGAAAATGGTTTCTTATTGAATCATGTACTAAAAGAACCTGTCTACAAAGACCACCTGTCTACAAAGGCCACTTTTTGTGTTTCCCTTGTATGAGGGTCTGCATGCAAATGCCCCCTATTATACATTGTTTGTCAGCGAGGCGAGGGGGGAGGGCAGAGCTAAAATTAAGGGGCTCATATGTACATTAGTCGTAGCCTGATGACTGAATCTGAAATTATAGCAACAAATCATTGACCCTCTGACCTTCAGACAGATAAATTAGTCATAGCCTGATGACTGAATCTGAAATTATAGCATGAACAAATCATTGACCTTTGACCTTTAGACAGATACATTAGTCATAACCTGATGACTGAATCTGAAATTATAGCAACAAATCATTGACCTCTGACCTTTAGACAGATAAATTAGTCATAGCCTGATGACTGAATCTGAAATTATAGCATGAACAAATCATTGACCTCTGACCTTTAGAGAGGTACGGTGTCATGTCGAGGGTGTCCAATGGGAAGGAGACGTAGTTGTTTATCTTGGAGGAGTACGAGGTGAAGGATTCGTGGCGGAACCGCTTCAGATGGATACAGAGGACTTCTGGTAGTTCCAGGACGTGCACGAACTTGACCCCATTTCTGAGTCTGGGTAGGAGAGAGAGAGAGAGAGAGAACAAATTGAGGTTTCAGTGGCACAAAGACGCAACTCCATATTTTGCCAAAAAGAGTATTTAATATCAAAATGTTCAGAAAAATGTGGGCTTTCCAGGAAACCCAAAGACTTAACTCCACCCAACACCCCATTGAAATCAATGGCTAATGAAACATAGGCTTAACTCCTTAAAGCCCAAGTGACACAAAGACGAAACTCCAAATTTTGCCAAAATGAGTATTTTGATATCAAAATGTTCAGAAAAATGTGGGCTTTCCAGGAAACACAAAGACTTAACTCCACCCTACACCCCATTGAAGTCAATGGCTAGTGAAACATAGACTTAAATCCTTAAAGCCCAAGTGCTCAGTGACACATAAACCACTTTTTCTAAAAAAAATGGCCAAAATGGAGTTACGTCTTTGGGTCACTGACCCCTTTAAAAATATAAAGAAAAATACATGAAGGCGAGCCACCTTCAGGTAACGAGGACATTTTGTAATTTGGAGAAATATCATTCAAAATAAACGCATTGGTCTAAAATGAAAAGATGGTACATAAAAAAAAAAACCTACATGACAGTATGTTGGAGGTGTCGTGGTTCATTCACTTAGCTCTCAATCCAAGGGTAGAGGGTTCGAATCCCAGCCCGCCCACTCACTAATGTCAGTTCTTTGGCAAGACATTAATGCACATTTGCCACTCTCCACCCAGGTGTAAATGGGTACCTGGTATGCTAGAGTGATTCCTATTTTGCCGCCAATCATGAACTCCATTAATTGAGCGACGGACATGTGCGCTATAGAAGAAGCCACCATTTCATCATTATTTTAAAATGAGGTTTATTATACATGTACATCAGATGATAGGGTATCAATTTTGCACAAGCAAATACACTGATAAACCGTTTACATTTAAGATTTGCTTAGTTAGAGGAAACAACTCCGGTTCAGTAACTCAAAAGATCGGATGAAAGGATTTTAAAAACTCACTTTTTACACTTTTCACAGCTGTACATGTTGTCACCTAGACGTAAAAGAGACAAACAGAATCAGATCATTTATGATGTCACATCTCTATAATAAAACAAATTGCAGTTTTAGGTGAACGGAGGACATTGAAGGACATGGAACATGGTATTAGATTAAAATGATAAAAGCATCTGATTTTCCGGAGAATACATGCTCTGGACCACATTAATCCAAACAAATTCATAGAAGGTTAAAAACATAACTCTGCATAAGGCCTAAAAAAAAAAAAAGTTGTATTGCCCTTTAGGTGCCAAAACATGGGTCGGTCGGTCGGTCAGAAATCATTCTTTGGGCTGATATTTCTCAGTTTTGAATGCTTTAATATTTTTTTCTCCAAAACATGGTAAAAAAAATAATTAAAAAGTAAAAGCCAACTGTTGATTTAAAAAATGTTGGGTCGGTCGCAAATGGCAATACAGCATCTTTTTTTAAAGGCCTAAAGTGCTTTGAGGCTATGAGGCATCGTTCAGAGACAATAAATATTTTAAAGAATACAATATCAAAAAATCACTTTTAAAGAATCTTCTATTTACCTTTGAGTTCATCTGCAGAGAAGAAAGCAGCCAAGCAATTATCAAGGGTGACATTAGGACCCCAGAACCAGCTCCTGTACAAATGTTATTACAGATACAATTCTCATCTCCATAGAAATAAACATCATTTCACATATTAATAATAATAATAAGCTTATTTACTTCATAACCTTTCTGATGAAATTGATTGCAAAGATGATGATATAACTCAGTTATTTTTTTATGTTATGTATGTATTTTGTATCATTATATGTATGAGTATATTGTATTACTTGTACCAACCAATGGAAATCGAATTCCCTGATATGGAGATTAGAGAATAAATTATGTACTTATAAATACTTATTTTATTATTTCACATAAGGCTTTAAAATTATACGACGGAGATATGACAGCATTTGAAAGATTATACATGGGTTCACTGTATCATGCATCAGTGTAATAATGAGAGAAAGGAGTATATTTCTGTCTCTGTTTGTTCTTAAAAGTCTTGTCTATGGCTCTCTGCCTCTCCCTTTCTCTGTCTGTCTATCTCTTCCATTACCTGTTCCCTTCCAAACACCCCCATCCCATTTTATCCCTGTCCCACCTCCCTCTCTATTTCTTTCTCAGTCACAAATCCTGTTTCTAAACTGGAAAGAAGATATAGACCCATGTCATCCAAACTGAGTGTCAGCACACAAGACTGTGGACTTAATAAGCACCCCTCCCTCCCTCCCTCCCTCCCTCCCTCCCTCCCTCCACCCATCCCTCTCCATCTCTACTCACACTGGAAGGTGCCAGTAGCTATATAACCATGTCATCCATCCTGTCTTGATAAGCACATCTCCCTCCCTCCCTCCCTCCCTCCCTCCCTCCCTCCCTCCCTCCCTCCCTCCCTCCCTCCCTCCCTCCCTCCCTCCCTCCCTCCCTCCCTCCCTCCCTCCCTCCCTCCCTCCCTCCCTCCCTCCCTCCCTCCCTCCCTCCCTCCCTCCCTCCCTCCCTCCCTCCCTCCCTCCCTCCCTCCCTCCCTCCCTCCCTCCCTCCCTCCCTCCCTCCATCCCTCTCCATCTCTACTCACACTGGAAGGTGCCAGTAGCTATATAACCATGTCATCCATCCTGTCTTGATAAGCACATCTCCCTCCCTCCCTCCCTCCCTCCCTCCCTCCCTCCCTCCCTCCCTCCCTCCCTCCCTCCCTCCCTCCCTCCCCTCCCTCTCTACTCACACTGGAAGGTGCCAGTAGCTATATAACCATGTCATCCATCCTGTCTTCCGAGTGTCAGCGCACGAGACTGTGGATTTGTTAAGCATGCCCTGGATCCGGGCCAGGTCTTCCTTACCCGGGATGGGAAGGGACAGGTCCTGGAATGTTTCTTTCTGACAGGAGATCTAGTGTCATACAGAACGAGCCATTTGATTTGATTTAAAGCTCATAATAAATACATCAGATGCATGAGTAGAATAAACAATTTTCTCTCCAATTTCAATTTTTAGCACCATAATCTATAAAATTGTGAAGTTGCCAACATGTTTACATCTTCAAATTCATTGTTGTTCTATACAAACTGTAAGTCCTTTTTTTTTAATCACTCACTGTAGTTTTAGTCTATTTGTTCAGATTACCAGGTTAGATAGAAATATGAAGCAATATAAGTTAAGAATAAAAGATGAAAGTTCTATAAAACTTCCTGCATTGTGTCATGCAAAGTGGAGGGGGAAAGGTCTAGGGCCCTCTTGCATAAAACTTGCCATCGATGGTAACTTTTCCATCAATATTAACTACCATGGCAACATTACTCAACAGCTAATCAAATCAGGCTTTCCATGGAAGTCACCATTTGTTGCAAACTTACGTAACGAGGCCCTGGGCCCCGTTGCATAAAACTTACGATTGATGGTAACTTTGCCATCAATGGCAACTACCATGGTAACAGGGCTCAACAGCGAATCAAAATCAAGGTTTCCATGGTAGTTATCATTGATGGCAAAGTTACCATCAATGGAAAATTTTGTGCAACGAGGCCCTGGGGTTAATTTCATATTTCATGAAAAATAACAACCGCCTCCATTCCGTAACATGTTTGCTCAAATTCACTCAAATGCAATGATTTCAGTCAATCGAATTTCATGTACTGTGAGTCTGCGATCTGGTTTTCTTTTTAATCAATCAGAGCCGTGGCTTGAACTTACATTTTCACAGGTGAGACACTGGACTGAGCTCAAGATCTTTCCATCAAACACATCCGAGATGATGCTACGATACCTGGGAGGCTGCTTCTTCTTCTTGACTGCAAATATCAAGTTCAATCAAATTGGGATAAGGGGGGTGTTTCACAAAGATCCTAAGTCGAATTTAACTCTAAGTTGGACTTAAAATTTATGGAGAGCCATTTGTAGCCTTTTAATAAAAATTAATTGAAAAGCAAAAATTTAAGTATTTTAGACTTTTCATAAATTCCACATCAAGAACATTAAATCTCCCATGACAATAACAAATATGAATGATTTTAATCAACATTTTATGCCTTTTGAAATAACTTTAACAACATATTTTCAAGGATGCTAATGGCTTTCCATAAATTTTAAGTCCAACTTAGAGATAAGTTCAACTTAGCATCTTTGTGAAACACCCCCCAGGTCTTTCAAAATCAATCCCGGGTAGAGTCGTAAATGCAGCTTGATACATACCAATGAAACAACAAATGTGTACTTTAATCATTAACTTCATGGAGATTATACATGTATTAAAGTTGGCATGTTTCATGTCTCAAAGTAGATGGGTTAGTAGGAAATTCCACCCTGATATTAAATTGGTTTAATAGGAGCAGAACAATTAATAAAAGAAACAATTCAGTGTAAGTTTGAGAAAAATCAGACAACAAATAAGAAAGTTATGGATCAGTCAAAATCATGAAAATCATGGAATCTGTGTGACAAATTGGCAATGCCGTCAGAATGTTGTGATGTCATCCCCACACAATTCATATTCACCACTGATCTGAATGACAGAATGACCAAAATTATCCATTTCTCTGAATGTTAATGGAATAGTAGACCTATCTTAATATATGGGGGTGCATGAAAGAACATTAAAATTAAAATGGAATTTAAATGACATTTCTTGCATTCAAAGGATAAAATGTGAGGGGGTGTCATCATATTTACAGACCGGGTTGCCAATTTGACTCACAGATTTTGAGTATTTCATGAAAATGTATGGATTAAAAAAATCCATAACTTTCTTCTTTATTGTCCGAGTTTACTCAAATTCTCACTGATCTGTTCTTCTCATTTTGCTCTTAATATTAACACAAACTTATTATCAGGGTGGAATTTCCCTTTAATTTATCTATGTCATACTAATGACTTGTATACACAAGGTGAATTCCATTGAAAGACAATCAAAGCTCAGTTATCATATTTTATTGAATCTACTTATATATCACTAAACATGTAATATATTGAGATAAATTGAATAAATCATTAAAATAATAATAATAGTGGGTTGTTGTATAGCGCTCATGTCTGTCAGACTTGACACTCCTGATCCAAATTTATAATTGATTGATATATAAAGATTTAAAAATTATTGTTCACAAAGGGCAGGAGAGAGAAAAAGATGTCTTCAGCATGAGAAAGTGAATGATTGAGGGAAGGAGTGGACGAGGATTGAAAGGAAGAAAAATGATAAACGTAATACCTCTGGCGTCACAGTGGTGGGTGCATGAAAAGAAAAATAAGCAAAAATGATGGAAAGGGAAAGATAGACTGATATGTACAAAAGTGGAGAAGAGAAAGAGTGTAGTAAGAGAGTGAGAGAGTGTGATGACAGAATCGGATAAGGGATTAAGGGATTAAGGAAAGGGAACAAAACTTTACCATGCTCTCTGCTGTTATTCATCCCCTGATCACCAGAAGCCATCTCGTCGATGTCCTTCTCGCTGTCGTAGACCTCCCGATCATACTTGGTGCTCGATGACGATGTGGTGCGTGTTCGGCTAGTCACTATCAAAACAAAATTGGAACAAGTACTGAAATTTGGAAATGAATCTTTCTCTATAAATACCAATTCTGGCAACAAATTTATCTTCAGAATACTTCCTCTACTTTGCAAACAATAATAGATCAAGAGAACACTAACAAGAAAAACACTCTAACAAAATTCCTGTATTCTGAATTACAATTTTGACAAAACTCTCCGGTAATATGATTTTCAATACTGCTCTTGCTCTATTCTAATCTCATGCAAATCACATCATCCTACACTGCAACATTCTGTATACCATCCAAATATAAATATAAATTTGCTTGTATCATCTGTTGGAAACATAGGTCCTGTTGTACTTAAACACGAGGTTGAGCTTTCAACAAAAATGCATTACATAACCTGTTCATTGTAAAAATTGCCACACTATGGGCCATGTCATGTTCGAGATTTTGTAACAGCTTGCTCCATGATCCATAATCAAAGAATATAAAGTTACTGTACAAATAATTTTGTAATAGCAACAAGACAAAAAAGGAATGATTTTTTTTTAAAACTGCAATTACCTCTTGTTGGTACTGGGTTAGGATGAAGTGGTTCCGTCTCTGAAAAGGAATCGGTGGTCCTCTTCCGATGCGGATGGTTCTTATCTACCCCATGACTCCTGGGTTCCTCTCCTCCTGCCGATGCTCCTCCATGATGCTGCAGGGATGTCCTCTCGTCAGCAGCATCCTCCTGTGACTGGGGGGCGTTGTAATGGTCGTTATCCGGTGGCAAGCTCCCCGTCGTCTCCATCTCCTCCGTGATGCTCAAGGAATCGTTTGAGCGGGTGCGATGGTAGGACGACGTGTCGAGGGATGGGGAAGGGGCGCGGTTGCGTCGTCGGGTGGCGGTCTGTTGGTCCTTCTCTGGGTTGTCCTTGACGGTGTCTCCATCGGTGTCGTCGTCGTCCTCCAGTTCCGGGTAAACTGGCTCCTTCAGCTCCTCGTGGAGACGATCCATGATGCAGCGAAGGAATTCCTGCGAGTCCTGCCATTTGTGCAATATATCACTTTATTAGAATCTGTTGTTTCCACTGCTGTTAAGCCCCACTGCACTACTTATAGCTATTTGCGCCCTCTATATAGCAAACAATGCCTAATCAGTGCATGTAGGTCCCTCATGATCCCCTTTTTCTTATGTTAATTGAGAGCTGATTTGTTGAGATAACCACCTGTTAGTGACCTTGCAGAGAGGTCTAATCCCCCCTGGCCAAACTAGTACAGACAGGCTTTAATGTAATGGACAGATACCATCTGTAAATGAAATGCATTACACTGATATCATTTGATCTCATAAATATTTCAACTTAATGGAAATCTATGAAACCTATACAATTTTTTAAAGAGAAGTTGAACATATGGGCATACGCACATACAGAATTAAGGACCTGTGAGTCTTCTAAAATCATATCATATTTATACACCACAATCGTTTTTTATCCATGTACATACAGTGAAAAATAAAGAAAGACAGAGAAAGAGATTAGATAATTTATTTAAAAAAAAAGACTTTTAGGAAATAGTTTAGAGAGAGAGAGAGAGAATAATTTGAATAATTAGAAAAGAGGGAGATAGAGAAAAAGGAAGAGAGAAAGAGAGAGAGAGAGAGATAGAGAGAGAGAAAGAGAGAGGGAAAGGAAAGATGAGAGGGAGGGATGAAGAATGGTACAGGGAGTGACAGGGAAACATTGATAGGAATTCTCACCTGTTGTGTAAAGCCCTTGAACATAGGGAAGACAGCCTTCACACTGTTTACAAGACTTGATGGAGTCAAATAACTGGGTCTGAACAAACAAAAGAAAAACATTGGAAATGACTAGAAATGACTAACCATAAACTATGTTTTTTTACAAATATTTTGCTAGACGGCTTAACTTCAACTGTCTTCTTGAAGACATAGAGCAGAAGAGATTTTAACTTGAACCTTTATAGTTTTGAACAATTCACCACATCAGAAATGGTATTTTCCAGGCACCTTTGTCACAATATTTTGTCAAAAACTGCACCTGCAGTGCTCTTAGAGACCCATCCAGTCCCGTGTGATCCGTGTGATCTACAGTCTGGTGACATATCCACTCAACAACAACACCCCTACATACATGTATGTCGGTCACCGTATTTATATAATGGAAGCTATGATGCCCCCGCCCATAAAGCCTTTTAAAAAAAAATGTTGCATTGCCCTTTGCGACCGACACCAAAATCTTGAAATCTATGGTCGGCTTTAAAAATAAAAAATAAAAATTTCTGACCGACCGACCCATGTTTTGACTCCTAAAGGGCAAAACAACATCTTCTTTTTTTTAGGGCCTAATGCCTCTTGCAAATACGTCACTGCCACTGCCATAGTTTTTATTTACAAGCATTACGACAACATGGATGTAAAGAGCTTTGAGAGAGTAGTATTGCATCGAAACCTACCTTCTTCGTCCCCATATGTCTTCCATGAGTCTCTGGTATGAGGCTGCTAGGTAAGGCTTCTTCTCAGTCTTCACAAAGCCATTGCATTCCAGGAAGAAGTGTGCAAATGCTGGGCTATATATGGTACACAGGAAACAACAAACACATTGAATAAATAAAGCCAAGTAATATACATAAGGGCTGAGCATTAAAGTAACTTGGTAACATTGGCTTAGATTGGCTTAGATGACTTTTACAAGCAGATCACCTGTCTGATTATCAAGATAATTATGATTGGAAATCAAAATTTCCTTTTTTGTTTTCCTAAAGGTTTTTATAACAATACAGTCTATTTGGGAAAATGAGTATGGTAAAACCAGTCACTCCAAGATTTTTTTATTTTATAGGCACTTCATGATCATTTTGAAGCGCAATTTTGTTTAGGGCTTCAATATTGTAGTAGTACGCTCATTTAGGCTAAAGGGGGCGCTAGAGCCATATAAGAGCCGGGCTGGGTTGATTAATTGTATTCACCTAAAAGTTAAATAGCATTAATTATGTTTCCAATAGTATGCCGGGAACGGGTAAACAACCCCTGGTTTTGAATTCTTGCATTAGATTAAAGTGTTCATTTCGATAAGCACGTTGGAAATGAATTCCTGCATCAAGATGTACAGGTGTTCATTCCCAATAACACATTAGACAATAGACTGTTTTGCCGGGGACGCGACATTCTCGCGAAGAGATAGACTCCTCCCATTTCTGTCGGTGACTAGATCAGATAACACTCATCTATTATCTATCATCTATTATGCTTTGTCACAGACACTGATAACACCTAGGGCCATGCATCTCAGATTCAACATTGTTAAACGATGCCTGTAAGTGCTGTGTTGAGAGATCATCAATGAAATGTTATCTCTTTGATAGAACTGTTGAACCAAATCTTTATGAATTACTCAAATTCAAGGTTGTGATTAGATCAGTTCCCCATGTGAATCCTATGTGAATTTGTACCATTTGTTAAACTTGCAAAAGTACCCTGCACTTCAAAGTTTCTTGTTTTATAGTAGTCAAGCACCAATTTCTATTCTTTTTCTTTCCAAACAGAGCATATTGGTATATAGTTTTAGTGTAAATAGCTACATTTGTATGATAGAATCTTAATAATAGAGGGTTCCCACAAGCAGCCATATTGGAGGACAAATAATATAAACCTGTGCATCAGACTATGAAAAGTCATTGTTTGCATGGTCTAGTGCACGGGTTTGCTAGTGTTTGTACTCCAATATGGCTGCTTGTGGGAACCCTCTATAGGAGCTCAGAATAAATTTCCCACATGAAGTGGTTTAGATTTTTGATTCACAGACCAGAAAGAAAATGTACCAGATGGACAATTTTTGAACACATTATATCTATGTTTATTAATGAGGGGCAAAATGCTCAATTTTTTTTCAAGAAAACTTGCAACAACTCTGGAATAAAGAGAAAGTACACACACCAGCTTAATAACCAGACTTGCTACTTACCAATTAGAAAGAGCCTGTATACCAGCATTCAGGTAGCAAGTATTGCCTAGATTTCTCAGTCCAGTCAGCCCTGGTTCGTACAGGCAAAAATATAAAACATGATTTACTCTTCAACAAGTGATAAAAACACAGGAGCTGTGTTCAAAGGCTTATAAATGACATTTAATATGATTGAAGTACTGCATCCTGCAGGGGTATGTGTATGGAGGTGAGATCACACTTCAGACACCATGTAATAATTGAAGATAAAGTTGAGTTCTGGTTGTGCCATTGCATTGTGAAAGAAACTGTGTGGAATCCATTAGACAAGGTTGATCTTCTAGCATATAAGTATTGGTGTGAACTGCAGTGTTCTAGTCATCAAAATAATAAGAAATTTGGCCCAGCTTTGGTAAAGTTAAAAGCACTGTACACAGAAATATGTATATGGGACTACTACACAAACACGTGGCATAAAAATCTGTCCTGATTTTTATGCTGTTACGTGCCATAATTAGAATATAAAGGCATTTGAAGAGCCATGTTTGTCAGGGAACATGTTTTAGCTGATGTTCTTCCACACTTGCATACCGTAATAACAATGATAACACTCACAAATTATTGTTCACCTCTTTCCAGAACTCAATCTTCTCTTTAAGCTTGACATTGAGTTATGAGCTTAAAGGTATTGACCAGTTTTAGAAAATGAAATGGAAGCTCTTATTACCAATCATGTGAAAGAATATGTTTTGACTAATACGTGATGATACAAATTTTGCTGAGAAGCCGCATACTTATTGATATATTTGGTAAATTAGTTTATCTATTTGGACCTGATACTGATAGATATAACGCACGTGTCACGCACGTGTGCGTAGTCCCATATACATCTTTCTGTGTACAGTGCTTGTAACTTTACCAAGACTGGGCCAAATTTCTTATCATTTTGATGATTCCAGAACCTTGCAGTACACACCAATACTTATATGCTAGATGATCAACCTTTTCTGATCGATTCCACAACGTTTCTTTCACAATGCAATCGCATGACCATAACTGATCTTTATCTTTAAAGAAACTTTATTATTCAAGACATACATATCTGTACAGGACACACACATCTGTATCATCCATACAGCAGATTATCTCTTTTGTAGCGCATGCCTGACATATCAACACAAGGTGGTGCTATTAACTTTTAGAATTATAATCAACTAAAATTTGAGAATTATCATTACAGACATATAAACCTCATAAACCTTGAGTACTGTATAAGCTGTAATTTTCGCAAGGGTTTTATTTTTGTGAATTTCGCGAATTTAGCGAAAGCAACGACTCGACTCGTGAACATGTCTCTTAGCCTGTTATTCACGCAAATTTCTGTACGCGAAAAATATCAGCTTATACAGTAATATGTCTGTTGGTCAGTAAATCAAAAAGAGAGATATCATTTGGAGGAAAGAAAAGATTTACAAAATGGGGAAAATTATGTCACCAATTATTAGATGCCAAAAGGAGATTCCTCATATCAACAGGGATATCAACTTCCAACATTTAGTAACTTTCTAACTCCTCCTCTGATTTATCTCATATTTTTACTCATTTATATCTAAAATCTTACTTAACCTAGGAGAATCTGGGTAACTTTCTATAAATGGTTTATTCCCCTTTGAGTTATATTGATGTTCCTTGAATTAATTATCCTCTCTTTCTTGTTTGTCTTACCTCTTGGTTTGGTTTCATCTCGTGCTATCTCATCAAGGGCTTGAGTGACTGGCGTGTTCACTGTTCGGAAACTGGGAATTCTGAGAGAAATAAGAAATATGTAGATTGAATAAAAGGCGTGTCTTGCAAGTCATCATATACACCAACAATAGTATGTTCACTGAACTCCTGTATACATTATGGCAGGGGTGATAGTGAGCACTAAAAAAAAAAGGGGGGGGGGGGTGTTTTTCCTCAACCACACCCCCCTTGAGTAAAACAAAAAAGGAGGATTTGGGGGAAAAAATGGTATCTAACAACATCCCCCCCCCCCCCCCTTTGAGTAAGAAAATCAGGAAAAATCAGGATGAAATCGGGAAGAAAAAGAAGAAGAAAAAAATCTGGTTTAAAATTATTTTTTTTTAAATTGGGAAGAAAATAAAATCTGGAAAAGATTTAAAAAAATTGGGAAACCGATTTAAATCAGGTTTTTATCAGGCCTGATTATGATCAATGAATCTTACAAAACAAGAAAGAGGTAGCTTTCGGTTTTCTTCCTATGCATAGAAGCAATTTGGATGAAATTACTCTTGAGCACAAACACAATTTAAACATTTTAGAATTGTCTCCACGGCGAACTACAGTACATTTACATGTTAGTATTTATAGCTATATGATTGCCCATACAGTAACAACATTAACAGATAGTATAATGGTGAACAAAAAAAAAACAATTTTGTTGTGTCTTGAGTAGTTCCGATATTCTCCTTACTATGGATAATATAGCTACATGTAAGATTGCCCATACAGTAAAAACATTAACAGATAGTATACTGTTAAACGAAAAAAAAAAGCTATTTTGTTTGATATTCTCCTTACTGGGGATAATATTCTGGTGCTGCAGCTGCTCCTGAATGTTCCATCTCCTCGTCTTCCGTGTTGCCATGGTGATGATGCTGATGAGGATGGGTGATGCGTTCCTGGCCGCCCTGGATACTGATCTGTCTCCTCCCCCCTGGAGGATGGTCCGCCACCATGCTTGCCTTGGTCTTGATGATGACGTCAGGGAAAACCTCGCAGTCGCAGACATTGCACCAGGTGCGTTGAGATAGGAGATTGATGGTCAGTTTATGATTGGCACTCTGCAAGGAAAAACCATCAATTCATAAAAACACACCTTTCAATTCAAGGTTTATCAAAAACATGTGTTGCAGCCCAGACTCGTTGCATAATTCAAACATAAATAAGAATTTCTCTCAAACATGTTTGTATTGCCAGTGCAAAGAGTACCCTTTTGGTGCTTATGCAATGCATTTTAAATTTATGTATCATTACATGAAGCAAAACTTTAAAAGTTACGATAGCATAACTTCAATTTTCTTAAAGCCATACTGTCGTACTTGTAGCTATTTGCTCCCTCTATATAGAAAACAATGCCTAATTGGTGACCATTGGTCCCCTATGATCCTCTTTTTCTTATGTATAATTGAGAGCTGAGTTGATGAGATAACCACCTGTCCAGTGACCTTGCATGGTGGTCTAATCCCTGCTTTAAACTAGAACAGATAAGCTTTAAAACATCTTTAATTTATCTTGATGAGCATATTCCATATTAGAGCAAACTGCCCACCAGAGCCCCTTTCCATTGAGAGTTGTGACTATTCTGAATCATATCATGAATTTGAGATATCGATCACGGGGCGCGATGGTTCAGTGGTAGAGCAGTGGTCTCCTAACCAGGAGGTCCTGGGTTCAAAACCAATTTCATGTGCTAGTGCCCTTTGGTAAGGCATACATCCTCATTAACTAGTCCCTCAGGGAGAACTTAAAGCTGTCTGTCCCCTGATTGCTTAATTACAAGCATACATACTGGTATGTTTTCTTAGCAGTCTGGTAAAACAAACAAAACAAACCAACCTTTAATAAGAGAAAAGATTATAATTGTGTATTTGAATGGACAACTTGCAATCACTTTTAATCATTCACAACTTTATATGAGATGAAAAGAGTACTTAGGTTTGATTTCCAATTTTCCATACACAAAAGATTGTTAAAACTATAGTCAATAAGAAAATCTTTTATTTTCAATTTACCGTGTCTTTCATTGTCAAAATGATGGAGGCACTGACTGCCCACATAGAGAAAAGATGAAGGACTTACTTCTGAGTGTTCAGAGCTATGATCTGATACTGATTCTCCACATCCCACATAACGGCAACCAACCTGTCAAATAAATGGATGAGAATGATATAATTTGTAAATATAAATTAAAATATCCTATTTCTTAAATTTCTACAATGTATAATCTATAAAATATCAACAAATAGAAACTTCTGTTAAAAAGAAATTACATCCTGCATTATGATTGTTTATTAGGGTTATCCAAAATGTTAGCAATCTCAACTTCAAACAATTTATAACTTCCAAATGTACTTCAGACATTTAACTAGTAATTTTGTTTCCTACGATGTTCTGCTACCAACTTTCTAGGTTTTATTCTCTTTATAGTTAATATTTCCTGTCAAGCAAACTTGTAAGAAGTATTTTACTCTCATTTCAAGTTATGTTGTGACATCCGGCTTGATAATGCCGGTAAAACTCACCTCTAAACATAACCACAGACTAGATCCTTTGGCATCACACTCCTGGCATTGTCCCTGGTTTAAAAAATAAAAAAAGATAGGAGGAAGCTTCCTTAATTATGGAAAAATTCATTGGAATAAGTACAATTATATCAAAAATAGTCGCCATGTAAGTCTATTTGATAGACCATTTGCACAAGTTCTCATAGATATATATATATATATTAAGGCTGCGACGAGTACTCAAGTACTGGCACTGTTGACAACTACTCGAGTATGATTTCTCGTACTCGAATACTCGGCCGCCAATTTAAACAACAACAATAATTGCCAGTTCACCTGGCACTTTCCGGGCCGACGCTTACCCGTGCCCTGGAGAGCACCAACATGGTACCGTGGGTAAAAATGTTTCCCAGCTCAATCACTGTCAACTCACCACTCAGAAACTGGGACCAAATGTCCGGATTTCTGTTTGGACTCGGAGGAAAAGTAGCATTGTTAACTATAATTATTATTATTAAATTGGCGCCTTCAACTGCAACTCAAAGTAAAATTGTGTGAGTTTTCGTAGACGGACCTATATATACTTCTACCGTAGTAAGGTGGTGGTAAAAAAAGCATTAAAAAAAACAAAAAACATGGCGTCCAAGGATTCAAGTATTCGCCTGTAAGCCTAGGAGTGTACTCGAGTACCTCATTACACGCTTATGCACAGCCTTAATAATTGTATTTGTGTGACTGAACTAACCATAAAGTTTCATCACAATATTTTCCTTATGTCAATAATGTAATGACCTTTATCATGATTGACTCCAGGCCTTTCAACTCTGTCACATTCAGATGGATTTGATAAACAGCAAATTTTTCTGGTATTTCCAAATAAGCTGACAAGGTCGTACAATTAGAATTTCTTTCACATGTAAATTTAGATAAATAAAGATTTAATCTAAAAAGTAAAATACTTTTCAAATATTATTTTGCAAAGTTCTTACATGATGGAAACTTGTAAATTCATGTGATATGGGATTAGTTAGGGTTGACATTAAGATTTCAGAATTTGCTTGAAATGTAATCAAAATTCAATAAAACAAGATTTAAATCTAAAAATACAAGATAAATCATAGAATATCAACGATACTGTGCCAAGAGCTTAAACAATTTTTGAAGGTTTGAAATATAAAGAAAGGAGGGGTTAATAATTGTGAACACTCACCTGTTTGAAGCTCTGGAAATGTTCTTGTAAGAATCTCTCTACAGTTGTAGAATGTGGGCATTGTTTCCCAGGCTTGCCCATATTTTTTCAGTAAATCTACCGATCACATAAATATATAGTCTAATATTAATAATGACAAGAAAGGAAGTGTGGAAAATAACTGGAAATCTAAGTTAATATAGGGATAAAGGTTACATTCACTTTCTAGTTTCTTTTCTACAAAATTTCAGATAAAAAAAAAACATAAAACTGATTAAAGGGAAAGTCCACCCCAGGATTTTTTTTAGCTGACGATATAGACCTAATAATACCATGAAGAATGATACAAGTCTCATTAAAATCCATGATCACATAACGAAGATATATCGACTTTTTTATCGAAAATCAGCCGCCCCCCAAATGCAAATGCGTTACATGGGCAAAAAACGATCGCCAAAAAATAACCGATAGTATCGAAATTATGACGTATGTTGCGAGCTGCCTTCTTATTTCGCAGACATTCACTTTCGCTCGCGGTACACTGTTATCGCACTGACACGACGAATCATGAATGAAAGTGAAAGCGAAAGTGAATGTCTCCGAAATAAGAAGGCAGCTCGCAACATACGTCACAATCGTTTCATGCCCATGTAACGCATTTGCATTTGGGGGGCGGCTGATTTTCGATAAAAAAGTCGATATATCTTCGTTATGTGATCATGGATTTTAATGAGACTTGTATCATTCTTCATGGTATTATTAGGTCTATATCGTCAGCTAAAGAAAATCCTGGGGTGGACTATCCCTTTAATCTTGCTTCTTGCCCTTGGGCTTGGAGACAGTCTTGGACCAATTTCAAAATAATCGGTGAATCACAGCTCACTCACTGACTGAAAAATGAACTGATCTCATAGTCATACTTCAATGATCTAGTCATATTCATAATTAGCCTGACCAGACGCCGTGCATAGCTCGCTCGGGGATGTGTATATTTAATTCATAATAAGAAAGGCCCTCTGCATCAACTCTTTTACCCCTCGACTTCCAAGTTCCTTCAATATAATATAACCGATACTGTGATAGACATCGTTTTCTATTGGCTAAGGATAGGGCCTCTACTTTAGAGGAATTAATCAATTTTTCTTTTCTTCCATTTTCATTTCTTGCTGAAGTCTGCAGAAGTGAAGTCAAGCCTCAAAATCTCAACAAAGTGACCGTTATTAGAATAGATCAATGTTCCTATCCAGTATATATTAAGAAGCCTAGACCTAAAGCTAATAATTACACTCCGTTTGTCTCTATGACCGAATTCTCTCACGACTCCCTCTAAATCTGATTATCTGACGTCACTACGTCAGCAATAATTTCTGTTTTCTTTACCGTTCTAAATTACAATACGCAAAAGAACGCGAGTGGGACCGAAAAAAAACTTGACCCAGCTCTAGATAAAGATGGAGTTTGCCGTTCTGATTATCGGGTCAAAGAGCTAATAAAAATTATCATACACCAGAAATGCCATGAAATTTAACATATTATGCGAAAACTAGAGTAAGTATATACTTACCACCAGCGTCGTAAGGTAATTTCACGTGAAAATTTCTGGAAAATAGGCGGATCATTCGATTCAATCGAAAAAGATGTAATGTTTACAACAACAGATGGCGCTCCAACAAAAAAATACTTACGGAGCACATACGATCGAATCTCTTTGAAAATACAGCTATAATCATGGCATTATAGCTGTATTACTATTAGTATTAGACAAAAGAAATCCCTCTGCATTAAAAAAAGGGAAAAAATTGTCTTTGAAACTCTTTTCAAAGACTTCATTATTATGAATATCCCGGAACGAAATACAAATTTTCGGTCTATTGCTGAACTAGCTCTGAAAAGATTTAAATAATCATTTTCTTTTGGTACGTTAAAACCTCATATAATATTTGAGTAATAATCTGTAAGGAAGAGTAAGAAGAGGAAAGTGAAAAATTGTAATAACGTATAAAGATATAAATCTTAAGAAACATAATGGAATAAATCACGAAGAAGGATACGTACAAGAAAACAAAGATTGGAAGATGGTGATAATCCTAATGTGGAAGACAAAGAGTAGAAGCATAACTAGGAGGACTAAAAAAGCTATCACATAATCACAGAGCTAAGGGGCGGTGATCCCGGAGGGGGAAGGGGGGCAGGGGGACAGGTCACCCCCAAAAATTGCAAAATTACGTCCATATAGCAATGCGTACACTTACTATAATTATGTAGGTGGAATGTTTTTCTCTCTCGCATTATGTATACTCTGACTTTAAAATGAATATAGGAGAAGTATTACATTACATGTTATATGTTTCCAGTAACCGGGGCGGGGACACATATTTTATTTGGAAAGTGATGAGGAGAGTCATACCCAAATTTGATTAGGCCTCTATTTCACCGAACTTGCCTAAATGATATTTAAACACTGTCTAACCCCCCCCCCCCCCCCCCCCCCCCCCCGTCCTCCATTGGTTCATGGAAAGAAATCTCAGCCCCGGTCAAAGGGAAATCTTCATTAAAATACTCCTATTCCAGGAACACGTCTTCATCATCACCACCATCATCGTCACCATCATCATCATCATCATCCTCGTTACCATCATAATCTTTATAATCATCATCATTACCAATACCCTCATCATCATCATATCCACCACCACCATCATCACCATTATCACCAAACAACCACCATCCAGACCTGCCACCATCATCATCACCATCATCATCCTCATTACCATCATCATCTTTTTAATCATCATCATTACCAAAACCCTCCTCATCATCATCATAATTATTATCCATCATCCTCATCATCAGTATCATCATCATTCTCATCATCATCATTATGACCATCATCATCCTCATTACCATCATCATCATCATATCCATCATCATCATCATATCCATCATCATATCCATCATCATCATCATCACCATCATCATCATCATCATCATCATCTTCATCATATCCATCATCATCATCATATCCATCATCATATCCATCATCATCATCATCACCATCATCATCATCATCATCATCATCTTCATCATATCCATCATCATCATCATATCCATCATCATATCCATCATCATCATCATCACCACCATCATCATCATCTTCATCATATCCATCATCATCATCACATCCATCATCATCATCATCATCTTCATCTTCATAATCATCATCATTACCATTAGCAGCAGCAAAAATAACGAAAGAAACAGAATCTACATAATATGTCAGTTATTTCTTTATTTACAGAAATGCTTTTACATTTACATCAACTGCTCACATAATGGCATCAATTGCCAAGCTGTCAAAATACAAGCATCTTTATGAGGAAAATAATGGCTGGGGATCATTGACTTGTAATACATCATGACGAGCCGTCCTTTAATCTTGTATAAGGTATGGATTTTGGAGTCATTGTTTTTTATTGATTCGGTTTAAATAGAAGACAATCACGAATTTATATCATTATTAGTTTTATATAATTGAATCAGAATAATGTTGCTTTAACGACTCTCTCAATGTCTTTGCTTTAACGTATACAGCAAAGGCTGTCGAACATTTAAAGAAAAAAAACAATGAATGAAGTTTAAGTACTATTTTCTTACCAAAGTCTGCATGGTAGTCTACTTTGCCAAAATTCTACGTTAAAACGATTTAACAAAGAAACTCAAAATGTGTTTGCTCCAGTTTGATAGTGTTGATATTAAAAAAGCCAAACCTGTCTCATGTCCTCTAATAATTGTATTAGTTATTCGAGGCCTGTATCAAATCACCCAGAGTTGCTATTAAATCATTCTCGAGTTCAGTATATAACGAGCGATTTAGCCACAATCGCAACTCTTTACGTACAAAGAAGCCCATATCATTCATGTAAAAAACATGTACAAGTACAACATGATTTTCTCACATCCAACTCACTTATGGTTAGGAAAGCGCTAAATAAAAACGATCCTGATCCCTGGTATAGTCATACAAAAGTAAGGCAGTGCTAGCTGACGAAATTAATGAATTAATTAGCACGACTGGTGATCAGCGTATTCCTCGATGACGAGGCAATCTAGCTGATAGCTCAGATCATTTTCTCATTGTGGTCGATCATACAAATGCTCAAAGTCAGATCTGGATGGAAAGGTGAAAGTTGGAAAAGATATCAAGAGACAGAGACAGAGAGAGAAAGACATAGACAAATGTAAGAAAACAGATAATGAGCGAGAGAGATAGAGAAGAAAAAGAGAGGGAAGGGGAAGCGGGGAAAGGGGGAGAGGGGTAGCGGAGGAGAGGGGGAGGGGTAGCGGGGGAGAGGGGGTCATGCACATTATATTTCTATAATCACGCTAAGAATTAAGACCTCTTTGACAAACAATCACTATTCCTCACATTATCATTCTTCATTATCTAAATAAGTGGGAGAAAGAAAGAGAGAGCAAGAGAAAGAAATGAGGATTAAAGTGAGTTCGCCTTTTGATTTAAATGAAGTTGCAAAGATATGCATCCACTTTGTATGCAAATTTTAATATACAATAACCAGTATTGTATTAGAATTGATGCTTTATAAGAAACATGTAAACTCAATCTGAGAGCGTGTATACTCACTCATATGCCATTGCCGGGGCTAAGTAAGCATTCTCGACATCCTCGTCGCCTAAGATATCGAGGTAATCATTCTCCCGGGCTTTCTTTTTAGTAGGTCTACCGACGCCCTCGTGGTATTGCTGAGCTGGCTCCTTACTGTTGCATAACAAAGAGCGCATAATTGTGAGAAAGTATATTCAGTTGAATTTACAGATGTTATTAGAATAATTATTAAAGTCACACGAATTTCATTTTTTTAATTATCCTGATAATTTATCTATGACTGATCTTAGTTATTGTTTAAAGTTTTATATTGCGTTCAAACGAACTATCTGCGAGATAAACATTTTAACCGATAAAGAAAAATAATGATTTAAAAATTATTGAAATAATAAAGGATTAACGCTTATACTTCTTATCAGATTCCATGGCAGCGAGAGTGGGATGTTTTGGGGGCAAATTGTGGGAGGCACTATTTCTGGAAGGTGATATGCTGATCTCTTCACGCGTACATTATATACTGGCCTCCTGGAATTACTGTTTTAAAACATTAGGTTAGGTTATCATTCAGTTTGGTTTGAGATTTCATTCAATGTTTATCACCTCAAATTGTAAATTGAAACTAGGAATGGAATTTCTACCTCATGCGACAGATTAATATGATAAATAGGAAGAAAATATTTTTGAGCAATAGAATAAGCATTTTCAACTCGGGGTAACAAATTTTAGAGCAAACAAGAAATATCGACCTTCGGGTAGAATGATTTAATTTACTTACGTGAATTTAACGTAGTTCTGTTTCTGTTTCTGTTTCTGTTTTTCTTTGTGTTTCTTCCGAGGACTGTCTTGGTAGAACTGGTCGATTTCAGCATAGTCAGGATCCTCATAGTAAGGTTTTCTTTTCACGCTTTCTCGAGGCCTGTGCAAAGAGTTTAAAAAAAATAGGCGTTTCAGATGGTAATGTAAATTCGTAAAGTTATGTATTTCTTTGAGAAGAGTAATGAATTGACATCACATTATTGGCATAATATACACTCACACATGTCTTCAATATGTTCACTATCTTGTACCATAAATGTATTATTAGTTTTGTTTGCAGCAGTTAAAAAAAGACCTGGGGCGGTAATCTGAAACTTGTGTTATCTCTTATAATGTTGTAACTTTGAGGTTAAGATAAAGTTGGTATTCTAAAAAACTGATGTAACTTTTGTCTTAACTTAATTGTATTGTATCTTTTCTGTCATACCTTTGCCAGCGCTCAAACTTGTGTGCGCATGTGCGAATGGTTAATATATACGTTGATCGTGTTTATACAGAAACAAAAAAGGCGAGTTCAACACGGCCCGCATGTTGAGCCCCAAGCCGAGTCACTGCGTAAACACGGTAAATATTATGACAAGATAATTGGTATTCTGAAAATTGTTGTATATTTTATTTTATCTTATATGTTGCATGCTATTTACAGCAATAGTTACAATAGGTAGGGGGTTGACATTGTATTTTTCGTGGTGATAATTATAATGGCGGCAATCTTGCTTGCCCAGCGCCAATTTCGTGCAGTTAAGACCAGTTAGAAGAAGATAGTGTGTCACCGCCCCTGTCCATGAAATCGGTTGTTCTTATTAACTTTGTGTGCATGGGGCGGTCCAGTTCTGAAAATTGTTGTAAGTTTTGTCTTATCTGTTGTTGTGTCTTCCAGACATATTAATAGAGCGCTAAATATTGTTGTAAGATAGTATTCTGAAAATTATCTTAGCCCTGTATTATCTCTTGAAGGACCGCCTCTATTTTATCTTTGACACGCCCATTTTTGTGGACCCTACCAATCAAGAAATTATTTTATATAAGCATGATAAGTATAGGTCAACCAATAGGAATACTCTATGCCATATCTGAAGAAGCCGCTATATTACAGATAAAACAAGTTTCAGAATACGCCCATGGTTTCAACCTGTAATAGGACTTTTTTGGCTGTACTACTATAAACTATAGTACTAGTATTTCAGGGACACGGATCCAGGATTGTCAGAAGAGGGGGGGGGGGGGGGGCTGCGAAGTTTCCAGGGTCGGCCTTCACAAGGTAATAAGAGGGGGGTGAAAATAATATTCGTTAAACCTAATTTCTTGTCTTTCATGTTTATTTGTTTCTTTGTTTCTCTCGTTCTCTCTTTCTCGATAAATTAGTAAGCCGGCCGCTGTAAATTCGGCCACTGGATAAGTTAACCCAGACTTTTTATAACACAATCTTACAGAGGTGCTGGGGGTCGTTTGTAGGGTCCGGGTGGTCCGAGGTTGTGATGCTGATACGCGTTGTTCATCCTCATCTGTTTGTTGTAGTACATCCTTTCCTGTTGCGCGTGAGGGTCGCAACACGGTTGGCACCAGCAACACAGGCAAGGTCCGCCGCAACCTGCACAACACCCGTTATAGGGATCGCATGCTTCCTGGCAGCATTCAGTGCATCTCTCAGTACAGCCAGCGCAAGGATTGCACGACTCGGGGCAGTGGTCTCTGCATTTCCTGAGGGAAATACAAGATGAGAAAAACAGAGAACTAGATTATTGAAGAAAAATCAATTGATTTAAGACCTGCCTTCAAAGTAAGTTTAAAGATGAACTTCATAAAAATGTGAAAGAAATACTGAGGTCTACAATTACAACGACCCTATCCACTTTCTACATAGTTATTATGTATACGTTTTAATTAAATTCATTTTTTATTGCCCCCCCCCCCCCCACCCCCAACAAAAAAAGATTTGGCTACAGCATTTCATGAAAATCTAAAATTCATTACGCGGTCGGGCATTCTTCACTTTAAAGGTAAAACAAAAACGAAGAGCAAACATACACATATGGCTCCGGTTAGTCTCATTTCACAACGCCCCCTATCGTCAGAGCATGATCTGAGTCGGCAGCCTAACATGTTAGCCTATGGACGTTTTTTAAAAAAATCGTTAAAAATTCATTTTTTGTTTAAACGAAAAGCACATCCACCCCGACGTACGTTATCACTAGCTCTTTCATTGGAGCCCTCATGTCTCATTGACTTTTGAAAGTTCACCCACCGTAATTTTTCAAAATAGGTTGCAAGCTCGTCATTGCCTATAATACACATGTGAAACAAGTCTAACTTTGGACTCAGTTTACCAAGCGATTTGAAGATTATAGGTCGAGCACACGAAACATAAAAAGCATGAATTATCATAGATCACTTCTGCCTATTTCATTATGTCCATTTCATCCAACCCCCCACCGTAATTTTTTCATTTAGTAAAAGCAAACATTTTGCCGAGTTTAGCAAAAACATGAATATTCATGAACGGTCAGACAATACAGCCTTTATAGTACGTAACGTATAGTGAATGGAATGGGCGATGATCCGTTCAGGAGGCAGAGGTCAGTGGTTTGTGCTGGCAATGTTCACGCGAGCGAAAATGAGACAATCGGAGCAATATGAAATAAGAAACACGAGAAAAGTAAGAATGAAGAAAGAAAAAAAAAAGTTTAAACATTAAACTTCATTTAAACTACAATCAAATACAGGGAAGGCCTGAGATGTCAATAGACATGAAATACGCTATAAAAGAACAAAGTAAATGTTATTACTTCCATGACGTCAAATTCAAAGTTACATCCGTTAGAGCGGCTTTAATAGGAAATCCTTTTCATACATTTTGTCTACATTTTGTACGTTATCTCTCTATTGATCACCTCCAGTACGGTGGCCGAGTGGTTAAGGCGTTGGACTTAAGTTCCAATGGACGTTATGTCCGCATGGGTTCGAACCCCATCCGTACTAAACAGAGATCTTTTTTAAAGATTTATTACAGTACTTTTTGTGTGTCTCTCGCGCTCTCAAATACATTCGCGATAAAGAAGTTGTACATTGATCCTATCTGTTTGGATTGAAATCAATAAAGTTTAAATGTGAATTTTAATTTACTTAGGCTGATACGGGATTGTTCAAATTAGGGGGGGGGGACAAGTTCCGATATAGTTAGTTTCCAGGAACATACAGTCTGATCGAAAGGAGGGTCCCCCCACCCACACCCCCCCACCCCCCACCCCCCCCCCCCCCCCCCCCTCAGAAACATTTCTTGCACGAATCCATCTTGCGTGTGTTTGTGTGGGGTGGAGGGCAGTGTAACAAATGCAGATTCAGATTTTGTCCTCCTTAGTAATTTCTCGCAGGAATCCCGATATTTCAAAGGCCCTCTCCAACCTCTTTCAGTCGAGGAGAGGGGGGGGGGGGAGAGATAGTTAGGCCCCCCCCCCCCCCCCCCACACACACACAAAACAAACAAGAAGAAAAGTCAACATTTCGTTATGCCGGATATTATTTTACACTGGCAATCCCGTCGGCCCTCACATTACACAAAAAGCGGAGGCCGTTGGACTTTAAACAAAAAATGATACTCATAACAAAGGCTTTTTTTTTTCTCAATCAGTAGGCTGCCTCCTATCTTTGCTCTTACCATTGAATAGGGTTTTTATAGCAATAATAGATACAGCCTATGATTCCAGACAACGACACAGATGCGATTGCTCCGATCAACACACCAATCAACAGAGACATCATCAGCTGATCTGTTTGAAGATTAACAACAAAATAATGGTTTCAACATATTTAATTATGTTAATAATGGTAAGGCCTTTACACGTTTTAAAATAGAAATTAAGATTATTACAGAAAAAATGATAAACAATAAATAAAACTGGGAAGAGGATCCAAGTGGAATTAAGAATGAAAATTGAGAGGGGGGGGGGGGGGGTTGATGGTTAAAATTGTTCATTAAAGTTCAAAGAATTAAAGGTATATATGGAAAGTCTGCGGTGAATAGAAAGGGGAGAGAGTTTTAGATTGAGGTAGGAATGGGAAAGTGGAAGAATTAAAGAAAGATGAAACGGGGAAAATTAAGGGAGGAACGAATGGTGAGAGTTAGAGAGAGAAAGGAAGAAAAGAGGGAGAAATAGTGAGAGAGAGAGAGAGAGAGAGGGGGGGGGGAGAAGGATGGTTAGAGAAAGAAAGAAAGGGTATAGGGAGAGAGGGAGAAAAGAGGAGGATGGCAGAGAATAGAGAAAAGAAGAAAAGAAGGAGAACCAGAAAAGAAAGATGTAAGCAAAGAAAGAGATATGGATGTCAGGGTGAAGGGAGTAATATCATAATATAACAAGCTGCAGCGGCAAAATGAGGTGAATAATAATCTCTATATTAAATTAGAGTTAGCATACTACCTTTGCATCCTCCCAGAGCTTCAATGGTCTTCCGATCACACTCCATACCCAGACATCTCCTCCACTCGACCTGACGGCCTGTCACCCGGTTACAATCACCCCGCTCCACCTCTTCCCTACATCGCCTCCATCTCGACTGCTTTCCTACACCACAAGTGACATTGCAGTGTCCCCAGTCTGACCAAGGAGGTCCAACATGGGTGTTGACGTCCATGGCGTCAGTAGTGAAAATATCGCGAGAATTGGTGTCCACTCTGTCATGCTCTGTGTCTCCGAACCCCAAACCTTCATAATTATCACCAACGTCATGTTTTTGACCGAGCCCCTCAGTAAGAGCATTGAGCTCATTTTCGATATTATGATCGTCAATTCGATTTAAGTCATCGTCTGTGAGTGTCGGATCATGAAGTGGTCTTAGACTAGAATCGCCTGTCCGTCTGAAACCAGCGCTGAGAACTCTTACTCGGCTCCTACCGGTTTCATCCGCATCTTCACCGTCTCTGGCACTGCCTGACTTGATTCGGGATTTTCTTGAATCGCCGTCATAGGAGTTGATTTGAACTCCTGGTGTTTTGTCATCAACGATGTCGTCGTCATCATCACTGATCACTCGTTCGTCAATTTGTTGACCCCGCCGGATACCAGGGCGAGGTCGAACCTCTCTCCGTCCTACATTTTCTTTATCGACTGAACCATCTAAGGGATCTAAAAATTGGCATCATTCAGTAGAAAATACAGACCTTAATGTTAACATATCTCAATAAATAAATTATACCTTAATTAGCACGCAGCAAAATGTCAAAACCCAATAACACAAGAAGAAGAAAACAAAACACACATTCGACCTGTTTTGGGCTGTCATGTTGTGGCCGGACACTATATGCGGATACATGTAGTTGATTTAAAATAGAAATTTGAAGAAGTTTACATGCACTATTAGGGTCTACTTATGTTAGACAGTTTTACAAAGGATAAATATTTATGATGGTCAGTGTTATTTCATGCATAAATTTGGTTAAATCCGATCTGAATGCAAAAGTGATGGCTTCAATTTTTTGAGCGTCCGGACACAAGACCCCCATCATAATAAATTAAACAAATATCCTTGCACCTTTTCAGAAACCAGTGAAAATCTATGTTGAGCAATATCTTCAATTACAAATAGACTAATGGTGTGACCAAAGTTCGCGCGTGACCTAAGTTCGCTATCTCAAAAATCAGTAAGATTTCGAAAATCTGATATCACCAATGGAAAGACGAATTTAAAATTACCCAGAGATGAAATTTTCTTTGAAATTGGGTACGAACTTGTGAAAATATTGACAAAAGATCGGCAAAAATTTGCAATCTTTGGCGTCCAATCCAAGTTGAACTAATCTGTAGACTAGTAAAAAAAAAAAAAAAAAAACTTTGCCGTCCATTTGGTAATAGGTCTAGATTCTAATTGAAATAAATAAATTTGTGTAGAATATGAGAAATCATAGATCGAATAATACTCACATTTTGTAATCTGTTCTAAAATGTCCGCGAACTTTGGTCACCCCTTCATACTCATGGTGGATACTTTGAATCCAACGGCTTTATTTTTGTCAAGTGTCCGGACACACAACCCCCCGTCCTAAACGTCACCCGCCCGCTTGTACGAGATAATATTACTTGAATCTTAGAATCTCTTACCTCAATAAACTGAGGGAGAACGATAAATACAGAAAATACTGTTATTTAGAATAAAGAGAAATATTGGAGTAAGAGATAGAAAGAGAGGGAGAGAGAGAGAAAAAACGATCGGAATAACCTACCTGATGCTCCACAGGCAACCAGAAGACATAACGAGAAGAGAATCATCCATAATAGATGCATCTTGATGCTTCACATGTCACTGTCATTGTCACTGCTAAAAGGGATCCTTTACATCCCGAATTTACATGACGAACCACTGTTTTGTTTTTAATAAGATACAATTCTTAATGTAGTCTTTCGAAAAATAATTCTTTCCGCATCAATGTATTTCTCTCTGTTGATAATTAGTGTCAAGAAGTGGTATAAAAAAGACAGCGCGCATGTAGCCACAATGCGCACTCTGGTAACGCAAAATTAAAGACGCCATGAAACTCATGCAGTATTTAATGCGCAAAACAAATTATTTTTAGCGCACACCACCGCGCTACGCCAATGCCCAGGCCCAATGTGGGTGACATGAGAATAAATTGTCATTGTCATTGTCATTGTCATTGAGCCAAAAAAAAATTGCTCCAGATACGGTACTTGATAAATAAATATAAACTTTTCTTACTCGTAGGTCTACTCCTCATGATTTTCATCAGCGCATATTTTCTCATTTCATGAAAGAAGATAATTGACATGTGACGAAGAGTTAAATCGATGTGCAGCTGTACAGTGCGACCCAGAAAAAACGAAACCGAGAATTATCGATGTTTTACCATAACTTAATCACAATTACAATTAATAAATGGCACATATTTTGTAAAGCTTAGATCCTCCTCTTTCCTTTGATGCATATTTTTCGCATGAGTGATTAAAAGCAATTTGAAGGAACCAATTTGAAATTCGCCACACCAACTCGGACGTCTATGCCAACTCATATTTCCCAAGGACTGGAAAGACATGGAACAACCTACAACAAGCAACCATCGACCAAACCTCCCCGCTCTCATTTAAAAATGCAGTTACTAAAGAACTTTTTTCCAAAATGTAATCGTCCACCCTCCACCACCTCCAGTCAAAACTCTTTCTTGAAGTATTTAGGAGGAAAAGAATCCAAGATCCAAGGAAGGAAACCAAAAAGTCGTTTGGCGGGCGGTATCTGAATTTCGAAGAAAAAAAAAATCACTTTTCTAGAAAGTTCTGCTCTTTCATATGACACCTCAATCAGGAAAAATGAGCCAGGAATAACAAATTTCTGTTGATCAAATAATTGAATAAATGTATTTGAGAACGAGAGACAAAATAAAAGTGTATGGACTATCACAAATCTTAAAAAAAGATATCTGTTTATATAGTACGGATGGGGTTCGAACCCATGCGGACATTACGTCCATTGGAACTTAAGTCCAACGCCTTAACCACTCGGCCACCGTACTGGATAGTGACAGAATGTAGATAATGAAGTAGAAAATTATTTTTAAAAAGGACTTCTCAAATTTCTGTTTGTTTAAAGCGATGCTTGCATTTCCATAATTTGATTCAACGAATTCGTTTCCACTGGCTGCCTGCCGTAGCAACAAACGAAATTGACAAAAGACTTTACTCCGTTTCGTTGACGATCATACATAGACGAAAGACTTCATGCATGGCTGATTATCTTTTGTCAAGTCTGCATGTTGCTATGACAGGCAGGCAGTGAAACGAACTTTTAAAATCAAATTATGGAAATGCAAGCATCACTTTAAACAAACAGAAATTTGTTATTCCTTGCTCATTTTTTGCCCTCGTGAGAATAGTATTGATCAGTGGCGTACGCAGGATTTTTTCAAGGGGGGGTTTTAAAATCGGGCCAAAAATTTCGCAACGACACAGCCAGCCGCTGAATAAGCGGGGGGGGGGGGATGTTAAGAGGACACTTTTTTTTTGGGGGGGGGGAGGGGGTCCAAAAAAATCGCAACAACTCAGCCAGCCGCTGAATAAGCGGGGGGAGGGGAGGGGGGGGGGGGGGAGGGGGGGTAAGAGGACACTTTTTTTTTTTGAGTCCCAACAAAATCGCAACGACTCAGCTACCTGCTCAAAAGGCGGGGGGAGGGGGAGGGGGGGGGGAGGAAGGGGACATTTTTTTTTGGGGGGGGTCCCGAAATTTGAAATTTTGACCCATCGACATTCCTTTCCGTTGGGGGGGGGGGGGTAAGGTCATCTTTTTTAGGTCATCTATAAGGTTTTTTTTAAAGGTGTGGGGGGGGGGGGCCTACGCGCCTGGTATTGATGTTCCGTCGATGCGAATAGTTTCAGCTAGATCCTCGAGTGTCATTGTATAATTACTATGACGTCAAATTGAAAGGTAAATGCGTGGCTAGCTACATCCGTTAAAGCGGCTTTAATTAACGGGAAGTCTTTTTTAGAAATAAATTTCGACTTCATTATCTACATATTGTCACATACGGTATATCCAGTACGGTGGCCGAGTGGTTAAGGCGTTGGACTTAAGTTCCAATGGACGTAATGTCCGCATGGGTTCGAACCCCATCCGTACTAAACAGATAACTTTTTAAAAAGATTTTTGATAGTCCATACACTTTTATTTTGTCTCTCGCTCTTAAATACATATATTCAATGATTTGACCTTCACTAAAATGACGTTGTACATTGGCTGATATACGGGATTTTTCAAATGACGGGAGGGGGGGGGGGGGAGTATTTTTTTTCGTTCAGCGAACTTTGATTACAATAACAATCTACATACAGCTGTATATTCTGAACATTCTCCTAGTTAATTTCATCCTGTGTTTTATTAATTTTGTGTCTCGGGATTCAGGATTTGCAAATGATTGATAATAATGACTAAATGGAGGAGTGAGTTCCAGTCGTGTTTTTTTTTTAACCATTGTACATTTAATAATGTGTAATATTTGTATTATTTTGTATATGGGATTGTGCAATATATCATCTTTTTATCTTTCTACATGGTAAAACTATGAAGGCTCGCATGCCTCCGGGAAACAGTGAAGCATTTCACTTTTGCGAACCCTTGCCCATAATTATAGGTAATTATTTTTGTTCTCTTCTCTTTGCTTCTCATTTCCTTCTCTTTCTTTTTTATTTCTAAGATTATTGTATTTATTATGTTGACTTTGTATAACTGTGAATATCTGATTTATATGGCCAATAAAAAAATAAAAAAATTTGCCGAGCCACCCAGCAACTTGAGCGTTTATTTTAGTTTCTCCAATCGGACGGCACTTTATTGTTTTAGCAATGAAGCCAATCAACACTTGTTAACGCAAGTGGAAAAGTCTCTACTCACACATTTTCTTCACTCCTCCTGATGCGGTTTTAACACTCGGACCGTCGGACGTGTCTCTGGAAGGATCACCGACATCGGTGAATTGTAGTTACACGCGTCATTTTCAACAGTTTAATTTAATATCACATTTTCATCAATATCCTTCTTTTGAGGAAACAATGATCGTAAATCAGATCTCCTTCCTCCGTTTTTTTTTACATAATTCTACAAGTTATTATTACAACGGAAAAGTGCAATTATTTGAACTGGAAAGTTTCCACTTTACAAATCGCGCGTTCGCGGACCTTTTTCACCCGCGGAGCTAGCTAGCTAGTCGCGCTTCACGCCCGGGTTCACGTGTACGCGTTCACGTTAAAGTCGACGGAAAAGGGACACCCATCAAAATAATATAGGGACATTTTATCGGAGGTGAAAGGGAGCTTTTATGAGAAGGGGTATGTGGCTCTTATTTTTTTTAAAGGCACATGTACAAATAAACGGGGCACTTATCAGAGATGAAAAAATGTAACAGTTAAGGAAAAGTGTATTTACTAGAAAGGCAAAGGGGCAGTTGTCGAAATACGCGGGGGCAGTCGTAATAAGTAAACGGACATTTAATGCAAAGGGAAAAGGGAACTTGTCGAAGGAAAAGGGGCACGTGTCCAAATAAAAGGGGCACTTATCAGAGTTGAAAAGGGGAAGAGGCACCTTTGCAAATTAATAGGGGCACTTGTCAAAGTAAAAGGGGCACTATTCCTATGTAAAAAGGGCACTTCTTACAAAGTTAAAGGGGCATTTTTCCTATGTAAAAAGGGGCACTTTTCGGGTGCATGAAAAAGTGGTGTGCACTGTGCCCCACTGCCCCCCCCCCCCCCCTCCCCCCGGGAGGGCCGTCTCTAGTGCACGGACAATCCGTCACGCACTCCAATGTACTGACCTGCTCATCTTCCAACTTGAACCAAGACTACGTATTTTACTTTCGGGTGCTTATTCATTTAGTTTAACTTTGGCTACATCCGTTGAAGCAGCTTTAACGGGAAGTCCTTAAAAAAAATTGAATTCATTAACTACATTTTGTCACATATTATATCCAGTACGGTGGCCGAGTGGTTAAGGCGTTGGACTTAAGTTCCAATGGACGTAATGTCCGCATGGGTTCGAACCCCATCCGTACTAAACAGATATCTTTTTAAAGATTTATGATAGTCCATACACTTTTATTGTGTCTCTCGCTCTCAAATACATTTATTCAATTATTTGACCTTCACCAAAATGACGTTATACATTGTTTGATGCAGGATTCTTCAAATGAGGGGAGGGGATGGGGTTCAGACAGTATTTTTTTCGTTCAGCGAACTTTGGTTACAAATCTACATACAGCGGCACAATTTTCTGAACATTCTCCTAGTTAATTTCATCCTGTGTTTGATTAATTTTGTGTCTTGGGATTCAGGATTTGCAAATGATTGATAATAATGACTAAAAGGAGGAGTGAGTTCCACTGAACGAACGTAATTTTCCAATTTCCGGGGCTACCCCCCCCCCCCCCCCCCCAAAAAAAAGTGAAACTTTCCATAGGTGAATAGGGGCATATATGAAAAAGGGAAGGG
>JAVYIG010014585.1:0-40727 GCA_035222895.1 Strongylocentrotus droebachiensis | reverse complement strand
CAGTGTATAATATAGAAATAGGTTAGAAAGCGAGAAGTCCAAACAAGCCCTAATTTAGAGAAAGAAAAAGAACAGAGAAAACAAATGAAGAAAAACGAATCAGTTGTTTTGTTTGCTATCAAAAGTCAAACATGATATTATAAACTCCTTTTGAAAGCATAGTAAGTTGGTTTATATTTAGTTTCTACCGGCAATTCATTCCACAGTTTTGCACCATGATAACTTAAACTTTTCTTTTTGAAGCACGTTTTAATTCTTGGTAAAGTAAATATACGAGGATAGGAAGTGTATTTAAGATTAAATTTACTTAAAATATAATCCGGGGTTAATTGGTCTGCAATTCTATACATTATACATAGAACATGTTTGTTACGTCTCTCAACTAAGATATCAAAAAAAAAATGTTCATACAAAAGTCTAGTTGAGTATCTATTTTCCACTCTTATTACTGTTTTATAATCTTATAATCTATTTTGGTAAAATTTGTAGTTTTTGAATATTTTGTTCCTTCGTATTATTCCAAACAACATCACATTTTTTTTGTAAATGTAAAGCTTTCTGGGAGAAATTTCAATAGTTTGAACATAATTTTTTTTTTGTGGCTTGGTGGTAGAGTCGCTGCCCGGCAAGCAGTAGATGGCAGGTTCAAATCCCGCTGGTTCCAAGATTTTTTTCTGACTTGTTTTTCAATTACAGATCGATCAATCGATCATATTTACTGGGTGAAAGCCACTAATATGTTCAAACTAACATCACAATAATCTAATTTACTTTTAGCAGTTGACTTATGAAAAGGTAATGCGTTTTTTTTGCGAGATGCAATGTCTTATTCTTTTTAACAAATACAAATTCTTCACGGTACTTTTACACAATTTTTGTTCATGTTTATCCCAATCTAACGAGTTATCAATGTATATCCCAAGGTATTTACACACAGTAACCTGATTCAATTTTAGGGTCAACAAAAAGAGCATTTAGCCATGTTGAACGTTGACCCCTAATCAAGGAGAGCAGGTGGAAACTCTCGGGGCGAGACCCGACGACTACGGTCGAGCTTTTAACCTTTTTGGCAATGAGGGGTGAAATCATACGGGTAAAATGGGGTGTCTATTTTCGGACAGTCTCATACTATAGGTCTTATTCGTTTGTTTTATTCATTTTGAAAGATGAAATTGAGGGAGGAATCCGGCTGGTTGACGGTGACAGTTCAGATGAAGGCAGGGTTGAGATCTTCCAGGAAGGTCAATGGGGGACAGTCTGTGATGACGGTTGGGATGACCTTGACGCGAGGGTAGTTTGTCGACAGCTTGGATACTCAGGCAATGTTGGTGAAGCCTGGAGTCATGCTACAAACGGACGACTACCTGGCCCGATATACCTTAATATTGTCGGCTGTGAGGGAAATGAATCCAGGTTGACTGATTGCAGTAATAGCGGATGGGGCAACCACAACTGCGACCATTTTGAATATGCTGGAGTTTACTGTGGAGGTAGGTTGCGAGCACTCATACTTATTTACAGCGCCTTTTCAGTCTTGTAAAAACAAACAAAAAACGTTTGTAGATACATATTATCATTTCCCCAATGTATTGGCGAACTTATTATTCCAATATATTTTGTAAGTATCTACAAAACTAATCTTTTAGTTTTCAGGTAATATGTTCTTGTAATATAGTCGCAACTTTTCTCATGACAAAATGTGGACAAATTGATACAAGTTTATAGGGGGCATCAGACATCCCATACCGAAGAAAATGTTGTCTGCTTTTGTTATAATTTGTGTGTATTTGTAATGTTCAGTCTCATTACTTTCTACTGGCAACGATTTTAGATTGAGGTTCATGCAGGCGCGTACGCAGGATTTTTTCAAGGGGGGGGGGGGGGGGGGTTTAACATTTATAAATCGGGCCGAAAATTTCGCAACGACTCAGCCAGCCGCTGAATAAGCGGGGGGGGGGGGGGGGGGGGGGGGGAGTAAGAGGACACTTTTTTTTTTTTTTTTTGGTCCCCAAAAAATCGCAACGACTTAACCAACCGCTGAATAAGCGGGGGGGGGGGGGGGGGTTAGAGGACACTTTTTTTTTTTTTTTTTTGGTTTCGAAATTTGAAAATTTGACATTTTGCTCCGTTGGGGGGGGGGGTAAGGTCACCTTTTTTAGGTCAACTATGGGAGTATTTTTTTATTTTTATTTTTATTTTTTTAATAATAAAAAAAAAAAAAAAAAAAAAAAAAAACCAAAGGGGGGGGGGGGGGGGGGGGTTTAGGGTTTTTTTTTTTTTTTTTGGGGGGGGGGGGGGTTTACACACATACAAATACCAAAGGGGGGGTTTAACCCCCCAAACCCCCCCCCCCCCCCCCCTGCGTACGCGCCTGGGTTTATGGCATAAAGTCAACCCGGCTTTGGGTTAGTTTGGGGGACTCTCTGGCCAACCCGACGACTAACCTTTTTAGCAATGAGGGGGTTAAAGCTTACAATGGGGTGACTATTTTGAGACAGCCTCATACTATAGGTCTTATTCCTTCGATTTATTTATTTTGAAAGATGAAATTGAGGGAGGAATCCGGCTGGTTGACGGTTCCGGTGCAAATGGAAGCAGGGTTGAGATCTTCCATGAAGGTCAATGGTGGACAGTCTGTTTAGACGGTTGGGATGACCTTGACGCGAGGGTAGTTTGTCGACAGCTTGGATACTCGGGCAATGTTGGTGTAGCCAGGAGTGGTGCTGTATACGGACAAGGATCTGACCCGATATACCTTAGTAATGTCGGCTGTTCGGGAAATGAATCCAGGTTGACTGATTGCAGTAATGGCGGATGGGAAAACAACAACTGCGATCATTTTAAAGATGCTCGAGTTGACTGTTAGTAATTTAAAAAGTGATTTAGTGATATGGTATTTTAGAACCCTCTTTCGTAGATTAATGTATATTAGTTTTGTCCACTGTAAAGACGAACTTGTATTGTTCTAATAGTCAGTAAATCTTCATAATTGCTGCAGTGAGATTCCGATATCGTTATTGAAAAAATTCTTCTAGGACGGTCATCCACGCATACTCTAGCTAAACCTTTTGTTAACGATTAGGTTAATTCAAATATTCAATCTTTGTGTCAGTTCATGAATATTTAGAGAGAAGTGCATGTTGAATATTCTGCAGTGTTAACAAGACTGATATAAGTATGTGACAGGCGAAGATGAAACAGCTGTATGAGAAACCAAAATGCGATTTTCCGTCTTTTAAGCCCTTGCCAATAATTAATGACAAATCTATTCCAAACCTGCGAACTTAAAAACTTTAAAATGGGGCGCAACGGTTGCTAAGTGCGCACAGTTCAGGAAACAAAGAGGGTAATTTTGCTAGAAAAAAGTCTGCCTACACATTTGAGAAAAATTGCGTTGTAAATGTTGCTAGTAGAATATTTATTTTCAAACTTTTAAAATCTCTCGCTCTCCACCACGTTGGATATACTGGCACTAGCTGCCCCGCTGTAGACACACTTATGTCGATGTGAACTCATCTTAAAGGAAGAATGCTTGAAAGTCACATTTCTTCTACTTATTGCAGCATACATTTTTCTAGAATGTAGGCTAATGCTGAAGTTATCGTTTTTTTTTTAGAGGAGCGATTAAAATGATACGTTCTTTCTTGTTCATGTTATGTCTCTTTACTTTACTTTACTTTGACACACGATGTTGTAGGTCTAAACCTGTTCATTGATCCAGGATTCTTCCATGGTTACTGCTATTTGTCTCGTTGAGGTTTTGCTTTTAATTGATATTCTCTTTTTATATTCTGTCTAGCTTTCCAATATCAAATTAATGAAACTATGTAAACCACGAGGTACGAACCGTAATTTTCAGACATTGTTAGTAACAAGTCTGTATGCATGATATATACTCCTTGAAGTGATATCATGCTTGCTCGAATACAAGCTATCAAACTCTCATTTGATATCAAACTTTCCATACTCATAACTAAGATTTTTATATCTTCGCCACAAAAATAACATGAAACATTATTATAGTCCAATGTTATAATGTACGGAATCTGAATGCATTCTCGTAAAATGTTGAGAATGCAGTAGTGTAACTAGAATTATCGAATTATTTACATTATAGGTAAACCGATTAGAGACACTTGTATAAAAATCACTATCAACTGTTTGTTAATGATAAACACTGCTTGTACATAATATTGCAGTATATTGATAACTTATTTTTTTTCAAATTTGTTGTTCATAGGTGTTAATGACGATGACGAAGATCTAATCTTCTGATATAGTTTACTGTGTGAACATCAATATGCCTTCATCAGTTTATTTAATTTTTTTGAGTGGGATTCGTTTAGATATAATATATATATACGTATCCTGTAGAGTGCAAAATATGTTTCTGTATTTGGAATATTTATTTAATTATAATGAAAAGAAATGAATTCCTAGTATTCTGATATAGTACAGATGGTACACTGCAAAATCAAGGGTGTTAAATTCAACACCATGGGTGTTAATTTTAATACTTTCCCGGTATCTATATCGGAAAACACCAGCTGGTGTTATTTAACACCAGGGTTTGGAATTAAACGATTCAAATCCACTCTTGGTGTTGAAGTAATTCCGCCTTTGGTGTTAAAATCTAACACCATTATTTCAACTTGATGTTAAAGTTCAATCCTAGTTTTGGTGTTAAAAAATCCAACACCATTTCTTTTAACACCAGTGGTGTGTAGAATTTAATCCTGATTTAAAAAAAAAAAAATTAATACCAATGATTTAACACTCAATTCAAAGAATCCTGCGATGTCACCTGTTGGATTTAGTGGTAGCAATTTTCTAACTTTTCTGTCTGCAGAACAAATTTTCACACTTAATGGCATGATTGCGCTGATGAAATAGGATATTCAGGCCTAGACTAAAAATTCCATTACCACGATATCCCGAAGAGATTCTTGACAGCTAGCTCGCGCATGCACGATACGACGTCATATCATATGACAACTGTCGTCCAATGATTTTGCTCGAATCCACTAACTTATGCGCATGCGCAAGTTCAACACCATGTATAACACCAAGACTCGGAACATCAACCTGTAATTAAATATTTCGACACTGTTGGTGTTGAACGGACGTGAACGGACGTGAAATTAACACCAAGGGTGTTTTTTTTTCTATTCCGTGCTGGTGTTAGAAATTTAACACCCTGGTTTTTGCAGTGTAGGATATCTTATAGTGCTTTCGTAGGGTTCTAGGACAATTACCCCCTGGGCAATCAACCCCCCAGAAAATTACCCCCCGGAAAACTATCCCCCCCCCCCCCCACGGACAATTAACCCCCGGAAAATTACCCCCCGGAGAATTACCCCCCCCCCCCGAGGAGAAACTACCCCAAGGACAATTACCCCCCAGAAAATTACACCCGGAGAATTACCCCCGAAGACAACTACCCCCCCCCCCCCGAGGACAATTACCCCGGGTAGATTACTCCCCGATGACGATTACCCCCGAGGATCACTACCCCCGAGGACAATTACCCCCCGTGGACAATAAGGATTCAATAGCAAAAGACAATCCGACACATTGAGAGATGGCTACGAGCTCATAAGATCCCATGCATGAACCCATATTCGTTCAAATACTTTAGCACGTTATATTTCTCATTACTACACATTTCCCTTTAATTTCCACGAAGGATGTAAGTTTTGGGGAATTGTCCAGCGCTTCTAAAGATTGGGTAATACATTGTCCTAGGGGGGGGGGGGGGTAGTTGTCCTCGGGGGGGGGGGGGAGGGTAATTCTCCGGGGGTTAATTTTCCGGGGTAATTGTCTTTGGGGGTAGTTTTTCGGGGGTGATTGCCCAGGGGGTAAATGTCCTGATACGCTTTAATAGGGATGATATAGGCCTCGGTGTGCTCAGCATCGGTCGAGACTACATTTCATTTAGAAATATGACTTTTCTAATCCAAATATTGGCATTTCGGTGCAAAACGTTTTCCTTTACTTTTATTCCTGCTTTGCTGTTGGTTGCTGTGAAATTAAAATGAGCTGTTTTTACAGTATGTGTTACACCTAAAAAGAGAGAATCCTTTGTAATGATTGTGCATTATGTTTTCGAACCAAATAATGCTAAATGCGGTTGGAAGAAGGTTAGCAAAGAGGAACGATTTCCAAACAGTAGTTTGGTTTGTACGTTCATGGGTTCATGGCTTTATCATAATATATTCCATGAACTTTTACTGTCTTTCTGTGAAGAAACATTCAAAATGTAGACACAGAAAATACACGCTAAATAAATACAAAATAGTGATAGAGCGAGTTGGTTAATGCTCACCAATGTACTCTGATTATCGACATTATGTTCGGGGGATTCATTCTGTTACATAATTCAATTTAGTGCAAATCTAAATATTGTTTAACCGTCAAAGTATTAAGTTTTCAATTATTTTTTCTTCATTGAACCAGGGTATGTTAGTTTAAATGGATTCCGCATCTAAGAGGGCCCTTTGAAGCAGTCCGCTGCACCGAGAGTCTTTTTTCCCCCTATCATAATCCCCTTAATTCCCCACCCGGACCGCACAGCTCGTAAATCTCACTCCCGAAACTGAGTGACATAGGGCTCGCGAAATGCATTGTTGGAAATACACATCGGCTGCTAACAACAAAAATAGCGCCGTACAGTAAGGGAAGTGTATTTGGTAGGCGACGATTTAGACTTTCTGACTGATTTTGAGGAAGATTTGATTCTTGAGCCTGGTGTATGGGAAGTTGGAGACCAATACAAGTTATGCACGTGTGAAATTCCATCAACGGAAAATCTTATTCTTTGCAGCGAACCAGAATGTACGGTTTCATCGTGAATGCGATATGCGTAGGCCACTCCAGCAAAGCATAGATAGTTGATACTAATGCGTATTGACTACTAGCACTGCAGTACGTGTAAATAGGCAGCATTTGAATACATGAATAGTCAATACACTCACAACATACAAATGCACATAATTATTCCGATGCGATTGATCGGCAAGTTTGACAGTAGACTCACAATTTTAATTTTTAAATTATTCTTTCTAACATTGGAAAGTTGAACAAATTATATTTTAATGCTCTTTAGGTATCATCAATCGTCACTAAAGTACTGCCTTTGAATGAAATCAGTTGAGTTTTGTACAGTGGTGTTTGAAATGTTGATAATCAATAGCACAACTTTTAATACACGGCCAGGTTAGTAATGCAGCTGCAGCTATGTGTGTTAATACCACCAACAACATCCAGCATGTACAGCCCAGCGAGCACGGCGGCTTTCGCGTCGCCGGCCCGTACTCGGGGTGAAAAGTGGTGATGAATTGACAACTTCTAACCCTCATTAAACCAAATGCGCAAATATATAACACAATTTCATTTAGTTATTTTAAGAGATAAACTTATGGACTACCTTCCTAGCTATGTAAAAATTTCGGAAACTTTCGGAAAATGTCAATAATTAGAAGAGAACGTGATGATGATGAGAAACTTGCATTCACTCTAACTGGCGATTTCCTTGGTCGATTTCGCTGGTTCAGATGGCTACGTCTTCAGTAGAGTTATCCGAGCACAGCGAAAGCATTTGATAACCAATAGAAGGTTGCTTTGTGCCATAAGTTGTTGATTGTGTGTTTTTTATATTATAGCTATATACATCTTCAATCAGTATGACGTCATTTTCTCGGTGACTCGCATGGCTTCAAAGCCTTCTTTTTACGACCAAGTGTTTGGAGAGCTTAGGGAAGCAGGCCGCGTTGCGTAACACTTCGTAACATTTGGATCGCCAGAGGGCATCTGTGGTCTGATAAGGGCGGCTGTTGATGGATTTAATGGCCGAATAGGGTTACATTACTTGATGTTAAGCCAAGTTAATCTTGAATATCTTTCCCTCGGGAAATTCTTTCGAGACGGTACATCCATTTAAACTAACATACCCTGATTGAACTGCAATCCTGCCAAAATGAAACCATTATTTCTCGGCATTGGTAACAAATATAAATGAGATGAGAAGAATGATCGCCATTGAACCCAAAAGTGCAATGAATTTCTATTCGATGAGCCATGGCATGAACACCTCTATTAGTATAATAATTGTTGAAAACCAAATTTATTTCTACGATGAGGATAAGTAGGTGATCATGAACTGATGAATGCAGTGTCGAGAAAGTGCAAGCAAATAATCATGTTAGCAAAGTGATTTGTATCAATTATTCAAAAACATTTTCCGCCATTCGAGGCCAATATACAATGCTAAAATGCAACAACAATAAAAGAGGGAAAACATTAGAAAGAAAATGGCCTCCATGGTTGGCGACGGCACTTTATTATTTAAAAAAATAATAACATGACAATGATGAAGCTCGATTTAAGTGCAAGCTACTATATAATACATTTTTCATTCATAACTAGACATGCAACCAAACTGAGAACAAAAGAAAGAAACAATAAAATGGCCTTCTATAAGTAGGGTGATCACACTGCATGTGCAAACAGTCTGCCCCGCGAACACACACACACAACAGCAGTCAGTTGGTAAAAATAGCAATTTTTGTAAATGTATTTAAAAAAATCTAAACAATATTTTTGAATTTTGATTTCACATATATTTCAAGCATACCTTTAACTACAATTCTGTGTAGTTTCATTGTTATAGGCATGTGGGAAATATGTTAATTATTAAATTAGAATATTGTCTTTTCAGCCATGTGTGACATGGCCCGCTGATCGCCCATTGACTCGCGCTGCTATTCTGCGTGGTGAAAAAAATGCACCTCAATGTATAAAACTCCCCCACAAAAATGCAATATCCTCATGTGTTTCACTCATTGAATTAATTTGTTATTTACACTCAAGGTAGCCACAACTGTACTGGGGTCACTAAAGTTTCTGCCACTCTGAAATTCAGTCCCTGTGGAATGTTATGGCCTGTTGAATGGTATCTCGGAAAATCGTCATAAATCCTCAAATCTGACATCTTTGAAAAAGGCAGATATACTGTGATGTAGCTGAAAGTCTACAAATTCTTATCATATGATCGGTTTTTGTGAATTATTTTGTGAAACACATGAGGAAATAGCTGTGACGGTGATCCAAGTAATTTCCATCGCCATATTGTATTGGCCGCTTGCAAAAATATTAGGAATTTAAGGTCAATATTTGGTGTAAATATGATCTATGAATATATGATTTAAAAAATGCCCTAAAAATGAACAGTTTTACTTTCCTAATTTGCATAATGAGTGCGCGAATATATAATTAGCTGAAATGACCTAATTTGCATTTTGATGAATATTCATGATTTAATTTTATTACAAATGAAATATATTTCCATACCTGTCTGATATACATAGGTTTCACTGATGTATCATGTTCGGTTTTGATTTGATTACATATGCGCATATTAATTAGGCGGACTTAGTTTTTTTCACAACTTTTTTATATCTGCAGATTCGCAAAAATGGCAAAAATTACTTATTTTGTTGGCTTCTGTTTTCAAAACGGTAATAGATATATGAACTTTCTTTTTTGTATTTTTTACCACAAAGATGATATTTTAGTGTCTGATAATTTAATTTATTATTTGTGTCCAAGAAAGTGATGAATTAAGTTGTCAACTTTGTCGAATTATGCCATTTTTGACAATTAGACCATTTCTGGCAGGTTTTTCGGTAATTTTGCGATATCAAAAAAATGGTATAAAATCACAACGCATTGACCGATTTCAATTCTGTTTTTTGTTTTTTGAAGCTTTCATAAAGCTTGATCATTTGCAACCATCAAATAACATGTGTTTGTTGTAATTATTTTTGGTGTGCTATAAATACTATAAGAGAAAGACCTGCGAGAAGAAGAAGAAAAATTAAAAAAAAGAAGAAACAGAAGAAGACCACGAGAATTAAAAAAGAGAAAAGGTTAAACAAAATAAGACAAGATAATGAATGATGATTTATATGTAGATGAAGAATACAAGACCAAGGATGAAGGTTCGAGAGCATGAAGATGGGAGGGAGATGACGAGAGGGAATTCGAAAGAGGAAGGAAGGGATTCGTCGGTGGAAGAGCAAGAGAGACACTGAGACAGACATACAGAGAGATAGAGAGGGGGAGAGACAGAAAGATAGAGAGAAGACATGGAGAAGAAAGAGGGACAGATAGACAAAGACGATGAGACAGAGAGAGAGAAAGAGAGAGGGGAGAGAGAACCAGAGAGATAAGATATGGATGCCTTGGGGGATGTGTATAGGTGCATCCTGAATAGAGACAGTACATAGAAATATCATGGTACTTGGAAGGTTTAAAGGTAAAGACCAGTTTTGGAAACGCCCCCTCTCAAAATATGAAATGGAAGCTCTTATTACCAATATTGTGAAAGAATATTTTTGGACTAATACGTGATGATGCAAATTTTGCCGGGAAACCGCTTACTAATTGATATATTTGGTAAATTATTATATCTATCCGGACTGGATAGATATAGGGTAGTCCCATATTTATCTTTATGTGTACAGTGCTTGTATAACTTTACCAAGACTGGGCCAAATTTCTTATAATTTTGATGATTCCAGAACCTTGCAGTACACACCAATACTTATGCTAGATGATCAACCCTTTCCGATCGATTCCACAACGTTTCTTTCACAATTCAATCGCATGACCAGAACTGGTCTATACCTCTAACATTTTGGATTTCATCCCATGTAAGGGTCTTAGGTTGATTTTCAATCAAGTTGGAGTATTATATAAATAATTCATGTTTGCGAGTACATTAGTGAATATACAATGCACGCAAGATAAGTCGCAATGGGATAATAAACGAGTCGAGTTCATGACAGATAACAAAAATTTAGACCTCTATCTCTACCTCTGCCAGAACCCTACCTCTACCTCTATCGCTACCACCCTACATCTACCTCTACCTCTACCACCACCTTACCTCTACATCTATCACTACCACCACCCTACCTCTACCTCTGCCACCATCCTACCTCTACCTCTACCACCGCCCTACCTGTACCACCACATTACCTATACCCATATCACCACCCTACCACCACCCCACCACCACCCTACCTTTACCCCTACCATCCTAACTCTATCTCTACCATCACCACCTAAACACATATCACCACCCTACCTCTATACCTCTACCACCATCCTACCTCTACCTCTACCTCTACCTCTACCACCACCCTACCTCTGCCACCACACTACCTATACCCATATCACCACCCTACCACCACCCTACCTCTACGACCATCCTACCTTTACCCCTACCATCCTTACTCTACCTCTACCACCATCCTACCTCTTCCACCCTATATCTACCTCTACCACCACCCTACACCTTCTACCCTAAGTCTACGCCTACCTCTACATCTACCACCACTCCCCTCTACCTCTACCTCTACCACTACCACCACCCTCTACCTCTACCTATACCGCTACCACCACCCTACCTGTACCACCACATTACCTATACCCATATCACCACCCTACCACCACCCCACCACCACCCTACCTTTACCCCTACCATCCTAACTCTATCTCTACCATCACCACCTAAACACATATCACCACCCTACCTCTATACCTCTACCACCATCCTACCTCTACCTCTACCTCTACCTTTACCACCACCCTACCTCTGCCACCACACTACCTATACCCATATCACCACCCTACCTCTACGACCATCCTACCTTTACCCCTACCATCCTTACTCTACCTCTACCACCATCCTATACCTCTTCCACCCTATATCTACCTCTACCACCACCCTACACCTTCTACCCTAAGTCTACGCCTACCTCTACATCTACCACCACTCCCCTCTACCTCTACCTCTACCACTACCACCACCCTCTACCTCTACCTATACCGCTACCACCACCCTACCTCTACCACCACCACCCTACTTTTACCACCACCCTACCTCGAATATCTAGCTCTACCTCTAGCTCTACCTCTAGCTCTACCTCTAGCTCTACCTCTAGCTCTACCTCTACCATCTTACCTCTACATTTAACTCTACCACCACCCTACCTCTACCACCGCCCTACCTCTACCATCGAACTAACTCTACCTCTACCTCTATCACCACCCTTCCTCTACATCTACCATCACCCTACCACCACCTTACGTCTACCCCTACCACCACCCTACCTCTACATTTTACTCTACCTCTTCCGCCACCCTACCTCTACCTCTACCACCACCCTAGTGATAGTACTTCATATTCAATGTGAGACTTAACATCTGCCTCTTACACTTTTTTAAAATGCAGAAACAATCTAAACGCAATGCTTAATTGAAGAAGAAGAAGAAGAAGAAGAAAAAGGTAAACATTTGAGAATTAAGGAGAAAATATAACGTGATAAAAAAAGTACCTTAATAAATAACATAATGTTAACTGAAACTCAGTTACAAAAGGGATGAGAAGATGTACTTTTTAGAGTTGCAAAAACGTTCAAGATTACTTTCATTCCTACTTTGCTGTTGATTGCTGTGAAATTAGATTAAATTGTAAGTGTTACACCTCAAAAGAGAGAAGCCAATTTAATGAAGGTGCATTATGTTCAGAAACCACATAATGCTTTGCGGTTGTAAAAAGGTTAGCAAAGATGTACTATTTCCAAACAGAAGAAGCTTGACGAAATTAAGAGGTGATCCGTTGGATCGCTACGCGACCGATCACCTAATAATTCGTGTTTTTGAGTGCATTAGTGAATATACACTGCACGACGTTAAGTTTTACTGTGATTTTTAATCAAGTTAGAGTATTTATTATAACAAATTCATGTTTCTGAGTGCATTAGTAAATATACACTACACTACGTTAAGTTTTACTTTGATTTTTAATCAAGTTAGAGTATTAAATGAATATTCATGTTTCTGAGTGCATTAGTGAATAATACACTGCATGACGTTAAGTCGCAATGTGGTAACAAATGAGACTTGTCGAGTTCATGAAAGGTTACAAAAATCTCTTTTGGAGGAAGAATTTACAATTTAGAAGTGAAACTTGCCTAGCCCGATAATAATACCAAGGTGAACCGGTTTGCATCGTAATTACGGTATTTTGGGGGTTAATCCTATATATTTCAGACATTAACAATAATTTCCTTCACATTTCCTGTACGTACACTGTCGCTCATATAGTTGGAATATTTTGTTTTTCCCTTTTTATCCCCAACAACTTGATTTTCCTATGCCTTTGCCCAGGTTATATGATTTGTATCATATTGCGTGCAAGACATTTCACAAAATCTTTTACGAACTTTGAAGAATTTATACTATTTTAAGAATATTGTATATTCATAATCATTGATTTTTATATAAATAGTTTATCAAAAGTCACATATTTCATGATTTAACTGAAAAATTACTCTATACTAGTGCATCCACACACAAACGTATTATTATAAATATAACTTAGATGCTGGTGTGAGGAAATAAGGTTTTTAGGGGAAAAATGGAAATTTATATCATCAATATAAAGAAAACAATTATTAGTGGACAGTGAGGCAATGACGTCACAAACTCATGAGTGAGTTGCCAATATGTCTTTTGATTTTCAAACTCCATGTCATTAAAAATTCATAACTTTCTTATTAGTTATCCGATTTTGCTCAAACTTTGTTTGTTTGTTTTTTCTGCTTCTGTTGAAAGTAAGTTATTTTTGGAGAGGACTTGCCCTTTAATGATTGTGACTTTTCTTCTCTTTGCGCCACTAAGAGAAATTGTCTAGGTCTCATTTCCCGATCAATAAATACAATTGTTATTCCTGATAGTATAGTATACATTTAGAGCCGAAATAAATGTCTCATTGTGTCGAGACACTGTCTTCATAGAGCTTCATAGAATTTTGTTAAACCCGATCAATTAGGATTTTAATTAGCTTGCCTAAATATCTATACCATTTTTTTCTTCTTCTTGGTTATGAATTATTTTGTCCGCCGAGAGAGGGGCAAGTATTCCTATAGGCCAATCTATTCAATACGAATGGCTCCGAGGACTGTTTGTTATGAGATCTATAGAAATTCATTACATTTCAATGTATATATGCTTGCAACAACGGAGAGAGTCGTCCCTAGCTAGAGTTAGATCTCGAGTCCAATGACCAATTCAGTATTGCGAGTTCAAACATTCATTACGGTAATCATTTTCCAATTTTCTTCATATTTTAAAATATGTTGCAATTTGTTTAATTTCACACCATGCATCTTGTTGGATGTAGGCGATGGCAGACATTTTTTTTTTTTTTTTAATTATGTGTTTATTAAGAAATCAAATCATAACATATACAAACTTTCCCAAAAATACAAATGCTGTGTTACAAAAGAAATTAATGACAATTTAAGATATTTACAAACGATTGAGATGATGGCAGACATTTTTGGCATTTGAAGGATGTTTGAACCACCCCCATGTGTTACCATTAATATGATATTAAATAGATTAACAGTCATAGGTCTAATACTTGTAATAGGCATATACGTGTCAGATCTTATCTCTCTCTTTCTCTCTCTCTCTCTCTCTCTCTCTCTCTCGCTCTCCCCATTCGTTCTTTTTCTCTCTCTTCTCTTCTCTTTCTTTCTCTCTCTTCTCTTCTTTTCTACTTTCTCATCTCATCGAAATTCTGTCCGGTCGAAGTAAAATAACCTTATACTATCGTGACAATAATCTTAGCAACAAGGGCTGGATACAATTTAAACTTCATACACCTGTGGATATATCAATCAATATTTTTTATTTGGAATTTAATGACAGAATGAAATAAATCATGTACAAATACTATAACCCCCAAAATATTTTTCAATAATTTCTGCTATCGAGTCATTGAATTTGCCAGTCGCCACATTCAAAATGGAGAAAGACGAGAATAGTTAGTTCAACGTAACAAAAATTCACATCCAGTGGAAACTCGTCATAAAAAACACTGTTATTAAAACTCTGATTATAACAAGATAACTTTACTTCTTTTAATTAACATTGTTATGATCCCTGAGATGAGAATATATAAATACAACAAGGTACTTTCCGGGGGTACTTTTCTTCTCAGTTCATGACGATTTTTCTCAGTTTTCCACTTAAGTGCAAAATAATTACAATCCACATAAAAGTTAACCAACGTATTTACTCTGGCAAACTAAATGCTTTACACGGAAAGGGGAGATGTCTTTGACTGTCGTGAAAAGAAACGAGCATAATTTTTTTCAGAATCAACTAACAAAAACAAACGAAGACAAAAAACACAAAACATGATGGCCACTTACTTAGTTAATTTCATAGATGTGACAGTATATCACTATGTATTGCATTCAAAGATGACAAAAAAGGGCTACAGCTCATGAAGCCGGCAGCCTATAAGAGACCAACATCTCACAGGCATTTTGACAACTTGTCTGAGGGTTCATGAGATCACGCCGGTCCACTGCGATGTCCAATACAAAAAGGGTATAAAACAACCAACATTACTTGAAAGACTCGTGTATAGCCACTCCATAACAACAATAATATTTTGATAGCCCTCTAGAGCTGCAATATAAGGGAGTTGACTTTACTTACTTCATACCAGTGCACTCTTTTATTTCAGTTTGTTGCAGACAGAAAAAACCCTCAAACAAGTAATGAGTATGTGAATAACACTATAGCTAACGGGTGTAGATCTTAAACAAGAGGTGGGACAGATAGATTAGGAGTTTATATCAAAAGGGGCGTCGCTAGAAGAGTATGCGTATAGGGAGGTTCACATCTCTATTAAAAAATTTAAAGTAGCAAATGTCGAATTTTTCAAGCCTTGTCGGCAGAGAGCAAAAGCGCCGGTTGTTATATCTAGTATATACTATTGTCAGAAAATTTGAACATGGTAAAGACTTTTCTTTCGGTTAACTTGTCAACAGATTTGCTCCAACCCCCAACCACCCCACCCCATTTCGCCATTCAATATCCATATGGTCGAGATAACAGCCAAGCCCCTGTAAAAAATCAAGGTATGATGATATCACATGGAACACAAATGTTTAGAAACAGGTGTTGACGTGTCCACATCTTGTGACAATATGTCAACTAGTAATTCAAGTACATGTCCTTACCTGTAACTTCCTCTGAGTGCGTTCTTGCATTAAATATATTTACTTCTCGATGGTATGATATACATGAAATAAAAATAAATAAGAACTAACTATTCAATCTTTTCAATGTATAATATTGCAAGAAATACAAAGACACAAATAGTGACGATCTACCTAAGAAATGACGATCAGTATAACTCGACGATCAGGATAACTCAACATACGTATAAACATCTTAAATATAGACTTTTTGTAACTCTTCACAATAGGCCTACATATTGGATTACAAAATGATTACGGGTTAAGTAGAATTCACTGAGAGTGTGTAGGCATAAACAATTTACATGTTATTGCGTGTGCATTATCATATTACAATCGTAATAACAGAGCATAAAGTATTGGATGTTTCTGTCTTTCTCTATATTACTATTGGCAAGTAAACATACTAATTCCCAAGCTCAAGTTCCCAGATTCTATGGAAGACGTGTCAGTTGCGACCTACCAAATTTCTCTATAAAACATTGCAATAAGGTAAACATACAAATAGGCTTGGATGCCAGTCCATAGAAGGCTAAACAAAACCATGATTCTCATGTTTACTAATACATGTATCTTGTGTTCTTCATAATATGCGTTATCCCTTACTTGATAACTTTTTATTCACTTTCTATGGGAGGTCTATGAATATTTGTGCAACACCTTCACGAAATTTCAGTTTATGTCTTAGCCAGCGAACCCAAAGAAAAGAAACTGCATGTGTTCCATGCAATTTGGAAAATGTCCTTTGTCATGAAAGACTAACGATTTATTCATGAATATTTTCGAGATCACTGGCTTGTGATGAGCTTTCAGACTGAGTGAAATCAAAGTGTCGAATCTATCCTTGCTTTGTATTCGGCAATAAATGCTGCTTCTTCCTCCAGTGTGATATCAAGATAGTCCTCTTCATGATCTGGTATATCGGGTAGGACGTCCTCGATTGCCTGTTTTTGCTCGGCTGTCAGCTTCACACTTTCTTCAGCTGCATGAGTAAAAATGTAAAATACAGTATTTATCTTCAAAATTTGATTTGATTTGATAAGATTTTATTCGAATATTCAACAATACAGCTGGAGGCTGATGCAAGTGAATTTACAAGGTAAAAATAATTTCATAGACATATAAATATAATTATATGCTTTAACACTTTAAAATGAATCCAGATATAAACAATACATAGTACATAAATCATAAATAATGAAAACAATATTAATATTGAGTTCTATTTGCATACTTGGATATGAAATAAATAGAAAATTAAGAATTAATTATTTAAATCTCAGTGAGCTGGAAGCTTGTTTTACATAATGGGGAAACACACGAAAGGGTTACTTGAAGCACACTTTGATGTTCATTCCTTCAAAAGCATCAAAGTGTGCTTCAAGTAACCCATTCGTGTGCTTTCCCCATTATGTAAAGCAAGCTTCCAGCTTACTGAGATTTAAATATTTAATTTACTCTCACATATCTGCACATGAATTACGATTAAATCAAACACTCTTTCCCAGAATCAGATTCCTTTTCTGTTTCTCAATATCATAACAAACCAGAATGAAAATAAAAAGAAACTCTCCATCTCATTCAATAATTAGCATATCCTGTTAGATTTTCTTGATCAGAATTAAGACAATTCAGTAGCCATAGTTTCATATTATAAAGTAACATCATTTGATTCATCTAATCATTAATTACTTATAAATTCTAGATGATTTGTATGACTGTTTCTAATTATTAATAGGCTACTAGTAGTCTCAAACTGCGTATTATCATAATTGTACATAATAACAATTAAGATATATCTCGATCTTACCTGAACTGGATGCACCTGTTTGCGAGGATGATGATGAGAGAGAAGCAAGCACTCCTCCTGAAGATAAGAGCTTTTCAACTGCCTTTTCCACTACTCCTCCGTATCGTTTCAAGGCCTCCTTAGCAACATCAATATTAAATCCAAACTCTGTAAGCTGAAATAAGCATTCAAAAGAGATAGAGAAGATGTAAGATCCCATGAGCCAGGAAAAGATGTGTGTGAGAGCAAGAAGGGGGGGGGGGGGGGTTACAAGCACTTCGTTAAACATTATTTATTGAAAACCATGCAGTCTTCATTTCCCACGACATTGTTCGTATTCATCAACAAATTGTACTTCATTCAGTATTTCATAAGACCGTGGACGGTGAAGTCTTAATGCAAGAGTGGAGCAATGAAAATACACAAATAAGGGGAAACGACATATGAATAATAATTACAGACATACATGAAAATATATAGCAAGAGGATTTTCTTCTAGGATCTTCTTTATATAAAATAAAGAGAGTGACATAGGAAATAGCCAAATTACCCCTTGGACTACTAGACCCAAGACACCTTTACTCCCGGACAAGCCTCTCCTGAGCACTTCATCCATGTGACAATTGAATAGATTTTCCATTAAAAAAAAAGTAGAAATAGAAAAATAAACACAAAAAACGGGTCATTAAAATGTTATACATGTAGCTATATTTTAAAAAGTCTCTGAAATACAAAATCTGCTGAAAGATATTTTGGAATGTGGGCGCTACACCCTACAACCCATGCCACTCTCTATCCACCCCATTATGGATAATTATGTTGGAGGTGGAGCTTAAATAATATACCTGAGCGATCATCTCATCCGTGATTGGTCCATCCCAGTCTGGAACCACGTCATAATCTGATATGGAGAGTAGCTCTGGCTGTTCCTGGATGATTCTTAGGGCACCATGCAGGTCATTGTTGGTGTGCCTCAGTGCCGCTGCAACGGTCATCTTTGCGAACCCCATGCCGACCATCTGATCATATAACTCAATCTTCACCCTATTTGACCACCACAAAAAAAGAGGGAGAAAAAATGACATTGCCGCTGTAAAAGCAAACACAAAATTGAAAACGAAAACAAGAAACTGGTGCAAAAGATCGAGCTTTACCATAAGCGGCGTAGCTAGATGGGTTATAATCAAGTATCAATCTAATGATGAAAAATAAATAAAAGAGAAGGCTAGAGAGAAAGGATGATAGAAGGAGATGAGGAAAGTGAAAAGAACATAATGGCGCCGCGATCCTTTCCTCCACCTCCTCCCTAATTAATGACAATGCCGGTCTGGTGCCTCTATATACCAACGATGCCATACACCCCTAGATGCCATTATAAATGTACACTTTTACACCCCGATTGATCAATGAATTGTCAAATACACTTGCAAATATTTTCGTGCGAGTAAAGCATATATATATATATATATTATGTAGGCCTACACACACACTAAAAGAGACTTTTTTTTTTACCGACAACCACATAATCGAAGGGTGATTTGCATGAATTGCTTTAGGTGTTTTTTACAAGCTGGTCTAAAGATATTATGTCCCAGCTGAGTTCAGATTGTTTGGCATGCTGGTGAGTTACGGTTGCATGGTTCACAAGTGCAAAAAAACTTCTCTATACAAAATTAATAATCAGACTTGGCCCCTTTAAATTTTGAGCACGAATTGATGATCGTTGTCCCTTCCCATAATTAACGGAGTGGTTTTTATCTCAGGAAGTGAATTGATTAATCACAGGAGGGCTACTGTTCACGCTTTTGGAAGAAGCGGGGCCACAAGCCCCGTTGCCCCCTCCCCATGTTGCATTGCATGCCCCTGAATATACAGGTGTACGGAAAATAAAACGAAAATATGACAACATTAAAATGGCATAATGGGATATGACAGAAGGGCATATAAGAAACATATTTGGTAAGAACATTTGCAGTGAGCATATATATCGATATCACTATATATCTGTATGTGTTCTCTTTCTTTTTCTTATGTTATCATATATCTTTTTCTTTCTTTTTATCATAACCCTTTTTTTCTCTTTGAGGAAATTTGAGAAATTATTGTGGGAAAAAAAAGCGATTTGTGTAAAATGTGAAACTATAATTTTGTTTATGTGAATATATTTTTCTTCTATGAATGTGTAACATTATTTGTAACATTGTATGGAAATGTTAAAGTTCACTTGCAAATTTATTTAGGCCTATGTGAAGATTATTTGTAATTTTGTACAAAATGTTATAAACTATGTGAAAAGAGAATAAAAACTTATGAAGAAAAAAAAATGTATCTAAAATGTTGACCCGAGATTAAAATAAATAAGATTCTGCCCAATCAAAAATATAAATAGGCAAATAGGCGTACTAAAAACAGCACAAACACTAGTTATAATGTATGTCGGTGTGTGTGTGTGTGTGTGTGGGGGGGGGCAGGGACGGCGAAGAAACTTCAAAGTCGGTGGGGGAGGGGGGGGGGAGTCACCAACAAAAAAGGGCACCTACAAATATCAAAGCGTAAATATACAATTTTTTAGTCACATATATCCGTACATTGTGATAACATTATCAGGGATAATTTCAATATTTGTTCTCTTTATACATCGACCAAGATATTGCTTAAGCATCATGCTTTGCAGTTGGGTGTGATGGTCTGAATATTGATTTGCGAGCGAGGAAATTTTTTAAGGTTTTTGAGGTCGCAGTGCGAAAAATTACATCTTATAAAGAGGGAAAAAACAAATACTAATGAAGATATAAGCCCATTCTCATAACGGAAGACTGAAAAAACATTTGAGAAGTAACATAATTATATCATCTATAAATGCGAGCGAGCGAGCTTTGGGAGAAATTGTTTTAAGTTGCTTTAAATTAGGGACATGTTTAATGATGAGAGGAAAAGGGGACACTTATCGTTAGGGACAAGGCATGCACTCATTCGAAAAGAAAAAGGACACGTATCATTGTTAAAAAAGGAAATTATCAAAGGTGAAAAGGGACACTTATCGCACCTGTAAAAGGGGGTACTGACCAAATATGAAAAAGGGGCACTTATTATAAAGGAAAATGTGTATTTGTTGAGAGAAAAGGGGCATTTATCGGAGGTGAAAGGGGGCTTTTATGAAAAGGGGAAAGTGGCTCTTATTAAGAAGAAAATGAGGCACACATTGTTAAAAATAAATGGAGCACTTATCAGGGATGAAAATGGGGTAGTTATTAAAAGGGGAAGGGGCACTGCTAACAAAGAAAAGGGACACTTCTCAAAAGTAAAAGGGGCACCTCTCAGATTTGAATAGCGCTATTATCAGCCGGTGAAAGGGGCACTTATCAAAAGTGAAAAGGGGAACTTCTCGTACCTGAAAAGGAGCACTTACGAGAGATTAAAAAGGGCACTATTGCAAAGGAAAATGGGGACTTCTCGAAGAAAAAAGGGCATGTGTCAAAATAAACGGGTCACTTATCAGAGTTGAAAAGAGGGGAAGGGGCACTTTAACAAAGTAATAGGGGCACTTGTCAAAGTAAAATGGGCACTTTTCCTATGAAACAAATTAAAAGTGGGGGAGGGCGCTGTGGAGGGGGAGAACACGGTAGGGGTAGACAGTTTTTGTTTTGTTTCTCAGTTCAGTTCTTTTTTTTCTCAACACATTCATAAAAACTAAGGACATCAATGCATACAAAAAACATAAGCAATTGCAATAGCAAACAACCACGTTAACAACAACAACGTAATGAACACAAGAAAGCAAGCAAACAAACAAAATAGTAACACAAAACAAAAAACATGGCATTATTATGCATAAGGGCCGGTATGCTAGAAACGACTGCGAATGGAGTCTGAGTCCATATCGATGAGCGCGCGCGCGCGCTATTTTCACATGTTAACTAGCAGCCATATTGCAATGGCAATTGACGGGACTATTAAATTGATTTTCGTCAACATCTCTTGAATTGAATCGATCACATTTGTCTCATATTTTGTCGGGTATTGCCCCTTAAACTCGTTAAAAATGAAAAGGAGCAACCCCTCGGCTGGCCAAAGTGGCAAAATTCTCAGTCCTCGATCTTCAGTATGGCAATTTATGGAACTGAACAGGGAAACTCGCAGAGCACGGTGCCGCTTTTGCGAAAAGGTCTTGGCTTACACAGGGGGCACAACGAATCTGCGCTACCATTTGACAGCAGCTCATTCTATGGAAGAATTTGAGGTAAAGTAGACTACTTAAACTTTTCCCTTGACCTAGTTATCTACTTCCGCTAACACCTTAGCTTTCCAGACCTGGGAAGCTGAAAGTGAGACAACGGATGTCAAATGGTCGTACTTTGATTGGAAAATTGTTAAAAAATGAACCCTCTTCCAATTCTTCTGTGAATTGGAGAATACAGTGACAGTGTCTCTGAAACGTACAATAAAAAAAGAAAACAAAAAATGGAAATCTTAGTAGTAAATTAGTAATGGCACTGCCAATGGGAGTAAGGCCTACCCTAAAGACCCTTTCACATCGGATCTGCGTAAAGTTGCATAGTGTGGCGTACCGAGTAGGCCTAAGCCAAAATTAGGCTGCATATTCATGAAAAAAATGTTGCTTCGGCGTAGCATATAGCGGCGTAGGTTATGTGGACAGTGTAGGCTGGCGTACGATTGCGTATAACAGGCACAGGGTTGCATACGTTTACGTAGGACTGGCGTTAAGGGTATGTGGGTTTGCCTACAGTTGCGCAAAGTTGCTTACTGTGTGCGCAAATAGGATCTAGGACGCCTTAATTAATGTAGAGTCTAGGTCTATACGCTTTTTGTAAAAGCGTAGACCTATACATTAATTAAGGCGTTCTACTTCGTCGGACTGGCGTAGGGTAGCTTACTAATGCGTAGAAAATGTGTATTTTATGTGTCTAGCGTCTATGCCGAAAGTACGCCAATTTTTTTTAAAAAAATGATTACTTTTTTTGCGTCCATCTCTTGTACCCCTTTGCGTCCCTCGGTGTACCGGTATTACGTAGAGCAGCGAACACTCGGCGTAGTCGGTACGCAACATTATGTAACTTATCGTATGGCCCGGTGTGAAAGGGGTTTTAGGGATTTGAATACTAATAAAACTATTTTGTAACATTCTTAATAAAATATAACCTGCATGATCAGATGCTTTTTAGTTAATCTTAGTCAAATAAGATTGATAATGTCACATGCCCACATTTGTTCTTGTCTGAATTGAGGTCTACTGTCTGTTTGTGTTTGAACTTGATGTTCCAAGTTCAAACCACCTTATCACAGGTTTTATCGAGCTACACAGTACAACTAAATTGATTGGTTATAGTGACCTAGATCTATATCAGATGAAAGCTGATTAATGGCTCTTTACTTAATGTCACATGCAGACTTTCTGTTCAGGCCTATCTTCTTTTTCGGTGTAGTCTGTTTCCTTCAGCCTTGAAGATTCTTGCAGAATTTTGCCATAAGGGTAGAGTGCATGTTCCAAGGTGCAAGAAAAATAGCATAAGGCCTTTTAGGGGGTCTACAAAATGGAGGAAACTTTGTTTTTAACTTCTTGCAAGTCTTATTGGTCACTAAAAGTAGCCTATTTTTTCCATTCATTTTAACCTTGGCCTAGCTCTGCTCTGGCTGTGCTATTTTAACATTTAACTGGGCAGTAGTGACAGCATAATCAACATGAGGTCTTCAGCACCTAAAAAAGTTGATGGTCATGAAGAAATGTTATGGGGAATGATACACATGAGAACAATAGAAAAAAGGGATACATATTGAAGACGGGCAATGCCAATTAAACAAAAATAAGTGTCTAGTTTGAAAGTTAAGCTCTCCTGCATTCCCTTCAAATAAAAACTAGATCTGCATAGACCTTGATTCAGTGTAAGTGTTTGATCATGCATCTTAACTAGATATACCCTCATTTTTTTGTTAACAATTTTATTTTTTACTTTTTAAGAAAGTTGAAAGTTGAAACTGCATACATGTACATGTATTAGTAATTAGAAAATTGCTTGCTTCTGTATATATTTAGTTAGAATTCTATGACAACAAAAGAAGCATCAATGCCTTTTGTATCTTCAGTACAGCGAATAAAAGTTGCGTAACTTTTTTATTCAAATGTAGATGACCTTTGGATTATTCAAGTAAATATCCTTTTTTTTGTGTGTTCATGAATCAGGTTATTGGCCCTTCTGCAAAGGTATTCAAGCCAGGAGGAAGGCCTCTCGGATCTGGAAAGAAGAGAACTTTGAAGCCTAACACAACAAACTCTGCAGTCAAAGATCTCCAAAATACCCCAACCAAAGTGACATCAATGCCAACAGAAGTCCCTACCACTCCATCATCATCATCATCATCATTATCAGGGCATCTGACAACATCTATTCTGACTCCAATGAAGGCCAAAATCCGTAAGCAGAAGATGGACGAAGGTGAGATGGTCATAGCTCCTAAACTGATACAACTCTTGATCCAGAGTCTCCAGCCACTGAGCTTCATCTATTCAGAAGGCTTTAAATCCTACATGAAGTTTCTGGAACCTGTCTACAAGATTCCAGCTAAGCAGAAGTTGCAGAACAGCCTACTTGCCATGTTTGAAGAAAGCAAGGTTAGTAACAAGTATAGTCTGTAGAAATGCATTTTCACACTCTTCTTTTAATCTTCAAAGGACTATGCAGCCTATCACGAAGATCTGCAGAAAGATTACCAGTTTTGTATGCAGGCACACTATATTACTTTTAAATCATACCATTGAAGTAAGGGAGGAGGGGGGGGGGGGTGGGGATAGTAATATTAGGAGGGCTATGAAATCAAGTAATGAATTTCTTCCGATGTTTAAAAAAAAAAGCAATCCAAAGTATTTGTTTCTTCTTATTGCATGCAAATACATATACATGTATTTCACTTCAGATGTAATAGAGAGCAAAATTGTCCAAATTTGTTAACAATCACTACATAGGTATATATATCTGATCATTCATTAAAATTGGAATGGGATGAAAACTGAAAGATAGATGTGATAGATAATAGTAAGTTTTTTTCCCTCAAGTACTGACACTCAAATAGTACAAATAAATTTCAAATACATTATGTGAGACTTGATTTAAAAGATGTACATGTACATGTACCCATGAGATGTTAAAGGACTAATAACATCAACTTATTCTATTTATAGATACAACTCAAAGAAATTCTTGTTGAAGAAGCACCCTACTTCTCACTCGTGTATGATCTTTGGAAAGGCAGTGACCTGGAGATGTACACAACAATCACCATCCATTACTTAACCAGTCAGTGGGAGCGCAGAAGCTATGTCCTGGGTACTGAGCATGTTTCAGATGCCAAAGTTAGCAGCGATGAAATATGCCTTTACATCCGTGAACTGTTATTCCAGTACGAGTTGCCATCAGAACGCATGGTGGCGATCCTGAACCGACAGGGGATGCTGAAGTCCACTGCCAAGGGTGTTGGGTCTACATTGGTCTGTGAGTCATTGAGCTGTGCAGCAGAGAAGCTAGAGATGTGTGTGCTAGCAGCATTCAGTGTCCCCGAGGTGAGGGCAGTCATTGAGCAAGCAGGTCAACTGGTCACCTATCTCATTTATGATGATGAGGCAAACAAGGTTCTCCAGGAGATGAAGGATGCTGAATTGGGTGGAGCACAGACGGATTTGGTGCAGGATCGCAAAGGAAGTTGGATTGCAACATCTGAGATGCTCTTCAAGGTAAAGTAATGCTTCAGAGGACAGAAATATTATATCTCAAAATGTAGAAAGCTAAATAGACAAAGAACTGACATTGATCATTACGTGCACTGATTATCATTACGTGCACTGATTATCATTAAAGTTATCTTTTAATTTTTGTTCATCAATTTGTCTTTACCACACTGTCATACATTGTTAGTAAATATCTGATGTATCAATTTGTATATTTTGTGATATTATTGTGAATTTAGGTGGACACAGTTTGAGTTATATCTAAAAAATGATTGTCAAAGCACTTATTTTTCTTTAAATAAGTCCCTGAACTGTTTCTTCTTTTGAACAAATATTCTTGTTCTTTAAAGGTAGTGTATCCCTTTTGCAGCCAACATCAAATTCTGAAGAACTTTGCAGGAATTATGCATTTATGTCAGTTACATTGTGTCTTTTGATACTAGATATCAAACATACAAGTCACAAAACCTCTTTTACTTTTTTTCTTTTAACAGCTGGTTGCCCTGCGAGACATTGTAGAGAAGGTTAGTAGTCTGGATCTAAAGAGTGCAAAACTGTACCTCACTCAAGACCAGTGGCGTCTAGCAGAAAAGCTCGTCAGCTCACTCCAGATCCTGAGAGCTGCACTGGCAGTCATGAGCAAGGACAAGACTGGATCCGTTTCATGCCTCTTGCCAGTTGTCCACAGTATTCTTCAGCACTGCGAAGATGCCAGCCATGGGCCAAACTCTCCCATGGAAAGATTCTTGAAGACTATTGGTAGGGAGACCAGAGATAAGTGGGACCTGACTGCCATCCTGCCGTCCTCTGTGCCTATGCTTGCCGCGCTGCTTGATCCACGCTTCAAGAAGCTTAAGTTCATCGCCGAGGAGGACAAGACAGATGTGATTGAAGCGCTCAAAGGTGTAATGCAAGCTAGTCCTGGCATCATCGATGGAGAAGCTGAAAATAACCTTCCTGCTGACTCACATGAGACGTCTCCATTCTTGTGTTTGTTTGGTGAAGGTGAAGAGGATGTACCCGACAGGCTGGACATAGACAGTGAAATTAGCAGCTACATGACCTTTCCTGCATTAAGGCATGATAGCTGTCCATTGGACTGGTGGAGGGTCAATAGGAGCAGGTTCTCGCACCTTGTCCAGTTGGCCAAACAGTTCCTCTGTGTGCCTGCCATTGCGCAGTCTATGAGTGACATTATGGCTGGAGCATCCATGCTCGATATGAAGAGAGCCGTTTTGGAAGTTGACCTTGTAGCACCACTCATCTTCCTCAATCATAATTGGTCACTGACCCAGCTTTAAGGACACACTGTCTAATTTTGTGTGCAGATCATTGTGTTGGACATATTTTCATATGACGCAGCCACGCAATTAAGAGATTCCAAAACTCTGCCTTCATATTAAACTCAATGTGAATTCAATTTTTTAAAAGTGTGTTTGGAACTTTGGATATATATTTTTTTATACCTCAACGTTTAATTTGTTTTCTTTAGTTTTGTATTGGACCAGCTTTCAACAATGCTGTGCTTTTTACATCTTGTTTTATTTTAATTTCCTGTTGTTAAAGGGCAAGCCCCCTCAAAAAGTAACTTACTTTCAATAGAAGCAGAAATTTTTTTTTTTTCCATTTTTTTCCAACCAAGTGTCATAGATGTGAAATTGGCAAGAGCATCAAGCAATACTTGTGAACTCATTTCTGCATTTATTAAAAGTAAATTAGTTTTGGAGTGGACTTAGCCTTTAAAGATAAAGACCAGTAACGGTCATGCGATTGCATTGTGAAAGAAACATTGATGAATCGATCAGAAAAGGTTGATCATCTAGCATACCTTGGTGTGTACTGCAAGGTTCTGGAATCATGAAAATTATACAAAATTTGGCCAAGTCTTGATAAAGTAACAAGCACTGTACACAGAAAGATGTATATGGGACTACCCCCAGACGTGCGCGACACGTGCGTTATATCTATCAGGTCCAAATAAATATAATAATTTACCAAATATATCAATTAGTAGGCGGTTTCTCAGCAAAATTTATTTGATCACGTATTTATTTAAAACTTATTCTTTCACATGATTGGTAATAAGAGCTTCCATTACATTTTTTGAGAGGGGGTTGTTTCCAAAACTGGTCTTTACCTTTAAGAACATTTTCTCTTCTGTACATTAATCCTGAGAAACTCTGAGATATCAATAAAAATGCAGGACCTACAGAAAAATAAAATTGTATTCACCCTACTAGTACTATCTGACAGCTTGTACGTGCATGTACAGGATTTTTTAATTAGTTTTTAATTATGTACATTCTTATTTTCAACGTGCCGATGTCAGAACTTCTTAACGTACATGTAGGACTGTAGGAGCATACTTGAGGATAGCTTATTGTACATACCTGTACGTCAAATAAAATGATCCAATAACAAAACTTAGAAAATTGGTCATTGCAATATGAAAATTAATTTGGCAAGAAATGTGTACGTAACCATCCTACAATCTATCGGTGCAATGTGCAAGATCAAGTTAGAGTGATGACCGAATTTGTGGTACTCCTTTACTAGAACTTGTCAAAGCTTACAACCGTTTTCTTCTGCTACATCGTGTACTTATCAAGTATAGGGATACACATGGTATAGTAAAATAGCTCTCTTTTATACCGATTTTGATGTTTTAAACTTTCTAAATGAGCACACTGTCCTGCACTATGACCAGAGTACAATATGTTTCAATGATGATATACTCATGTTTTTTCAAATAAAAGATGTTTCATCTCAAAGAATGATACAAATGTCTATTCTTTTTCTTTACTCTAATCATGCATTTTTCTAAATATAAAAGCATCACTGAGTATTAATTCTGAGTCAAATGCAAACAAAAGTTGATCTTTTGAAAGAGTCAAAGGGTCAATTGCAGAGTATAAAGAGTAAGTTGCAAACACATGCAACTTACTCTAACATCAACCATAGTAGGTCCATGCATCAACCAAACAAAACTCTCCTCTCACGGTCCTTAAAGGTAAAGACCAGTAATGGTCATGCGATTGCATTGTGAAAGAAACGTTGTGGAATCGATCAGAAAAGGTTGATCATCTAGCATCTAGCATCTGCAAGGTTCTGGAATCATCAAAATGATAAGAAATTTGGCCCATTCTTCGTAAAGTTACAAGCACTATACACAGAAAGATGTATATGGGACTACCCTATATCTCTCACACGACCATGAGAGAAACAAATTTACCAAATATATGAATTAGTAGGCGGTTTCCCGGCAATTTTTTTATCATCATGTATTAGTCAAAACATTCTTTCACATGATTGGTAATGAGAGCTTCCATTTCATTTTTTGAAATTGGGGCGTTACTAATACTGGTCTTTACCTTTAACGTACTGAGCAAAAACAATGACCCTGAAATGCTAATCCAAGGTTGCATAATCATTTTTATTGTTGAAATCCCACAAAACGTAATACTGTATTCTTCCCGCCCCCCCCCCCCAAAAAAATCTTTTATTAAAACCAACTTGATAATATCAGGGTAGACTTCCCCTTTAATGAAAGGGGAGGGGGGTGTTAAGTGTCCTCTGGGTGGTTGTCCTAGTGCGGGGGGGGGGTAATTGCCCTAGGAGGTAATTTGTACGAGTGGGGGTAATTGTCCTAGTGCGGGGGGGGGGGGGTAGTTGTCTTAGGGGATATTTTCAGGGGGGGTAATTTTCCTGGGGGTGATTGTCCTAATATGGCATATCACATAAGTGACATGACACTCTGTATGCTTCCAAAGAGCTATGGGAAATGATGGATAAGGACCTATAAACGAACCATGATTGCTCCCCTCCCCTGAATAAATCTAGGCCTAAACTTGTATACCTTATCAATCTTTATGATTTTTGAATGTTTCCAGGCCTAGACAGACTTGCATTCATAAAATCACCAAGGTCTTGAAAGTATATTTGTCGGCCTGCGCCGGGGAGATTTCACGAAAATAAGTTTCTCAATATCCGCGTCCACCTGCCGGGTTCACTCAACTTTCCACCAATGAAAAATGAGGACGCAAAATGATCGATGTTTATTGCAATCAACTACTGATAACTATCGATTAATTTGCCATACTACTAGATGTTGAATATATATTATTTGCCTTTATACAAAATATTGTCCAAGTCAGTCCAAAAAAAAAGGGTAAAGTAACGGTTTAGAGAAAAAAATTGACCCTAAAACAAACGTCATGTTTTTTTACTTGATATAGAATAAGTCTATTTACGATGACTAAATGCCGCGGCTGGCGGCATCTTATTTCTTAATATTTTGTCAATTAAATTTGAATGAATAATTTTCATCCGAACGACTAGTTCGTAGTCTATCTCTATGGGCTCAGATCCGTGATTGATTCACGTTTCACAAACAGTATGCGACCCGAAAACCCGGATGCAAACTTGCTTGTTTTTCCCGCCGCACCGACACCATATGCATACCGCGCGCCGCGGATAGCTGTTTACATGTATTACTGTGTGAGATCTGCAAGCCAATGTGCTGTCTTCGAACTTCAAGTATCCGCCTTAGTTGTAACCTGTTTCATTCCTTTATTTTGGAGACAGAATTGACTTTGAGATATCTGAAGTTACTGGATCATTATGGAGGTCAATCTAATTCAAGAAGCTGAAGAGCGAGTCTCTAGTGAGTTCGTAAACAGGCCATTGAGATCGGTCCGTCGTCGGTCGGATGTGTGGAGTTTTATGGAGTACCGCACTTCGAAAGCAAATAACTCGAAGTACATAGAATGCAAACTGTGCGGTTTGCATCTAACCGCCTCATCCCGAAGCGGTACTTCGAATTTGAGGAATCATCTGTTAAATCGACATGCTGATCAGTACCATCCAAAAATTATTCCTGATCGTCACGCTGTTAAACGTGGTTACAGATTTGCAACGGGTCCTTTCTCATCGAGGGATGATAATGATAAAGCCAAGGATGAAGAAAGAGAAAATAAAGAAGGCCAAGACGGAGTTGAATCGAAAAGTGAAGCAGATAAGATTAAGATGGAACTGGAGGGCGAAGGAGGAATCAATGTTGACGCAAACGGTGGGGACCGCGACTCAACCATCAGTCAACTGACGAAAGCAAGGAACATGAGACTTGCTCAAAGTAGCATGAAGAAAGCTGTTGCCAGACTTCACCAGCCGAAAAGTGGAAATGTGCCGGGCATTTTCAGGAAGATCGTGTGTACTAGCTCCCGTGCCCAAGGCATCAGCAATTCCATATTTCGAATGCTAATTGAAGATTTATTGCCAGTGAACATCATCGAGGGACTTGGATTTCGGGCGCTTGTTGATGCTTTACAAGCAGGTTACCCTTTCCCAACAACAGTAAGTTTTACAAGCAATTCTACTAGATTTTATCATGATTCATAATCATATTCATGAGGTCTAGACTACCGGTATTTTAATCACAAATTAGCTCTTTGCCTATTTATCACACATAGGCTAGGTGTATACTATCCTGGCTGTGTAGTAAGCAGTGCTTTTGATTCTCAACATTTCAAACCAGCACCACGTAGACTACACTGTACAAAACTCAACTAATTTCACTCAAAATCGGTACTTTAATAGACTAGTGACAATTGATGACACCTTCACCTTACTGATGTTAAAAAGAATAATTTAAAAATTCAAATTACAAGTCTAGATCTAGATCTAGACTATATCTAGTGTCAAATTGACTGATCAGCCCAATCGGTCCTTGTGTGCAGTCTATGCAATATTGTGTGGTGTGTATTGTGTATAATACCTGCCTCACAGCAAGTATGCAATGCTAGAGGTCGGATCAATACGCATTAGCATTGACCTCTATGCTTTGCTGGAGTGCCTATTTATTAGACACAGTCTATATGTGTTAACTAAGTTTGGTAATCTTTAGTTGTCTACCGAGTACTGGTATTTTGTCAGTCTACTTACCAATCTAACAAATCCCTATCAAAATTAGTATTTCTACTGCCTGGTACTTGTGGTAGACCTAGAATTCTATGGATAAATATAATTAACGTATTGATTTCTCTATTTTTACTTCAGAGTGACCTTACATTTTACAAATAGTGGCAACAATAGTCAATTTTGACTAATAGCCATTATAAAACCAAACGAACAAAGATTCTCTGCTTTCTAAGTCTAATATTTAACATTGAAGAAGAGTGTTGAATTAACATCCTAGAGTCTACGCTACAGTAGTAAGGACAGTCAGACTCTTAATAGACCTACTAGATTTCTTGAAGTTCACATCAATCCATAAAGTTCTTTGATTCTTGTTCGTTATCACAGTTCGGTCTTGAGGAACGTCTACTTGCCCGACTGGCAGAAGGCCGGACCAAGCTTGCCAAGCGGTTGTCAAGTGCTCTGAAAATTGGCCTCAGCTGTGATCTATGGACAGACTACCACAACAGGAACTTCATTACGGTCACATCACATATTATCAGCACAGACTGGAGAAATGAAAGCTGGGTCCTTGGTACCGTCAAGGTAAATCCTTTTTTTTTTAAACTGCAGTTGGACTGAAAAATATCTCTATTAATAAAGTTTCAAGCAGTACAGACTGGGGGGGGGGGGGGGAGGGTCAATTGTTATTCATATATATTTCAGTAAGAAAATCACTCTCAGGGAGAGATGGGCAGGGTGACTTTATCCCATTTCTTTTTCATGTACAAAGTGTTTGGACAGGTGAATTGTTCACGTGCAAACACAGTCCATTAATAAGCTAGTTTGGACATGTTCCCAGTGTTCCCTTCTCCATGTTGTTTGTTCGTGTCTCCTTACATCAAGATTAATGTATCTTGATCTTCGGAGTAGGTGCTACAACCGTTTGTTGTTGAAGCTAAGCTTCTGAACTATCATGAGGATGATGAGGTAATGTCTGTTTATCTTTGTTTTACACGCAATTAACCCTGTAACTGATAATCGGATCAGGGGCCCATCGTCAGGCAATCAGATGAAATCAGAACATAAATACCAATCGCCAATCAATGAAAATGATCAGAAAATAAGCTGTAGAAAAAAAATGCTGAAATAATTTTGGGCTATTAAATAAAGACAAAACATGCAAAGCAGGATTATTCTGTCATTTGGAGTTGTTGTAGACCATGCTTGTTGATTTAAGTGTCTTTTCATGATTTTGAAATTAATAATATTAGTCAACAATGTAAAACATGCAAGCCGCCATTTTTATTATAATGTAGGCACAGATTTTTGTCTTCCATTGTCATTATAATCCAAAATGGCGGCTTAAAATCAGAGAATCAGCCAAGGGTACAGGTGTATGAGTAAATTTAGGTATTAGAGTGTTCAAAATTACAAATACAACAGTAAAATGAAATAAAAATCCCTTTGAACCAATACTTTTGCCGACACCGATCAAAGGTGCGAGGGTGTAGCTTCGATCCGATCAAAGCCCCGACTTACAGGGCTTACACGTAATCATTATTAGCTGTGCATTACTTTGGTCGCTAAATTGAGAACTTGAGAAGATAGTCCATATGAATTTGTTTTTCTTTATAGCTTTTTCATATAAACTATTGATGTCAAGTGCAAATGACTTTCAAATTCAGAATTTAATCTGCAACAGTCCATGGTACATGTATAGTGCACAAACTACACATACCAGGCAGGCCGAGTAAGTCGTCTTGTCAAGAATCGATCCCTCACAGGCTCACACTAGTGAATTCTATACTAGACTACTCATGCATATGTTTACAAAATGGCACCGAGTTTGATAAGGATACCAGTATATTTAAGTTCAAGTTTTCTTTAAGCAGAAATCATGGAATTCAAACATGCTGCCTTACATGTATACAGGAATCGATTTTTGTATTTATTTATTTTTCCATATAAAACTAACATTTTGAATATTTAACATTTCAGGTAAAGGCGAATGCTACAGATGTAGATGTTGCCCAGCAAATTAGGGATATGTGCCGAGATTGTGGTGTGACGATCTCTGATGTTCCTGCAATGGTGTATGGCACAGATGGTGTCCAGTCGGTTGCTGACACTACAGAAAGGCTGAAGGTATTGAAATCAATTTGTGCCTTTTTGAACGTGGAAAGCAGACCATGTGCAGGGGAACTCCTGGGAATCTCTGTGCAGAATGCTCTCGGTGTTCCATCTCTCGCTAAACTCATTCAAGATGCCGGTCAGCTTATCTCACACCTGTCCACAGATCGCACTTGCCAACAGGAATTGACACGGTCACTGAAAGACCAGAAGAAATCCCTCACTCTGACCATATGCGACACTTCCAGTGGATGGCAAGTAATATCCGATATGTTTGGTCAACTAGCAGAGTTAGAGGAGGTGATTTGCAAAGTTCTTGGTGCCGACCATGAAGCAAACCTGAGTGATCTTCAATGGAAGGTCCTTCATGAGTTAATCCAGGCTCTCCAAGGAGTGAAAGCTGCAGTAGCAGTCATGGGTGATGGCAGGAACAAGTCTGGTTCCTGCTGGTTACCGGTGATGCATGGAGTACTTCAGCACATTGATACCCCCAATGCTGAGGATATCTCTGATGATGGACAAGTCTTCAGGAACATTCTCAGTGCAGAGCTGAAATCACGTTGCGAGCTGAATGAAATCCTGCCCAGCTCTTTGATGATGCAAGCTGCAGCCATTGATCCAAGATTTCACCACCTGCGCTTCTTATCCGATGAGGATCGAGTCCCAGTGGTCGAGGGGTTGAAGCAGAAACTTTCAGAAAACCACCGAGAAGGCCGGGAGAATGGAAGCCCAGAGGTTGAGGAAGACTCTCCGTTCTTTGCGTTACTTGGAGAAGATGAGTTCAACAAGAAGAGTATCAAGCCAGAGGACGTGATTGACCTCTTCAGGTTGGAACGTCCAGTTTCCAGAGAGACAGATCCTCTCAACTGGTGGCGGTTGAATGAAAAGCGCTTTCCTGGTCTCTGCAAGCTCGCCAAGGGTATCCTCTGTGTGCCTATTGCTGCCACTCCTCTGTGTAAGAGTACCGAGACCAGCAGAACTCTGGAAAATCGTAAACGCCTTGATCATGTGCATGTTGATGCACAGCTCTTTCTTCACAAGAACAATGGTCTGTTTGAGTAGATTCCCTGCTTTTAGTTTTCAGAATATGTACTACCAGTACTGGCCTCTGCGGTACAAAGCAAGCAGTATAACAATAGAACATGGATGAAAATAAAGTAGGTGGGAGAATATACCAATCTGAGCCGAGCTACGCATGTGTTTATTTATTTGATTGATCAAAAAGGTCACTTTTAAGGGGCATATTTTGTTTTGCCATGCAATCTTGGGAAAAGGGGATCTTATTTGTTTAACCCTGTACCTGGTTTTTAGTCCTAGCCCTAGTATTCTTGTTTATATAATTGTTTTATATATGTATTGTGAAACAAATTGTTCATCAAATCTGTTTTCATTATTTAATACAAAATTATTTTGCATTCATTTACAAGTAAAATTTATCCTTGTACATACATGTACATGAGCATCAATGAATGGTCTCATATGAAGTCTGGAAGATTTCTGATACAATTGAATTCTTTCATTTCCTCATTTAAAGTGTTTTAGAAGAAATATTATCCAACTCATAACACTCGGGGATACAAATTTTGATTTAAAAGAAAAGAAGATTCTATTCCAACCCTGATAGAATTTCTTGCATGACGTGTTACATTTTAATAACGTGTTACATGTAATAAATTTCAAAATGCATTCTTTATAACATAGACTGATCTGAGAAACAGAGAAATTTTGCTTTGAAGTATTTCAAAACTTCTGCTGGGAATCTCTTGGCTGTCGTTTGCAAATTTTTCTTCTTCTCCCTTTCCACGGGATGGAAAAAAAGCAAGCAACCATTGACCTTGTAAAATTCATACCAATACCATATACGAACTTAACACTATGTATCGTCAAAAAATCTATGCCTTGTAAAATCAGCAAAATGCTTCTCAGATCACCCGTGTGAAATTGCCTTGTACATGTAGTATTGTAGTTATGATTTGGTGTTAAACTGTTGAAAGTGTTTCTTTAAGAAATTTATATAATTAAAAAGAAGAAAATTCATATGATCTTCAAATAACAGAGTTCAGGAAGGATATTGCACAATTTGATCCTAAAGAGCATTCACTTTATGGATGGATTTGTTCAGTCCTTTGTGACCCTACAAACACAGCACTGAGTTGTGCTTGTATACCACATTAGACACCAAACTCTTTTCTTATTCTAGCGTACTTGCTAGTTGCTACAGCACGTTATTTTTTGCACGCTTTGTTCCTTTAGCTTCTGCTTTATATTCACATTCACATCTTCTATTAAAAAAAAGAAGAGAGATTGTACACTATAATGACGATCTTGGACTATGTTGACCTACTTTGTGGGATCTTGCACAAAAGACACATTCTTTACTTTTCTCATACATGTATGACCTGTTAATATCATGTACTTGTATATAAAACACTTTTCATACTTGCTTTGGTAACAGACAATTCAGTTGGAGAACAAAAATTCACGTGTCAGTTCCCTTTCAACTAATTTGTAGAGTGAATGATGTTTTCAAATACTAAAAGTTCTGAATTTCTGAGAGAGTTGCTTGTTTTCAATTTCTGAGAAAAATTACTACTTGATTGAAATTTAAATGTTGGATGCACAATGCTTCTTCTCCAAGCTATATAATCTTAAGGTCTAAAAAGAGGATACTTTTTCCAGTCGACCCCCCCCCCCCCCCCATTATGTACACATAAACTAGTCCTGCATAGTGCATACCAGTCTACTTTATTAAATAAGATTTAAAATATAAACAGTTCTTTAAGCTCTCATGATGAAGTTCATATTGGTTTTGTACTTGGTTTATTTGTTATTATTCTTCAAGTCAATAAAAGATGAGAAAATCGGTATTCTGACAATTTTGTCCATCACTGTCCATCCTACGGTAGTGCTAGTGTGTGTGTCAGGTGGTTTTAGTATTGTGAGAATGTGAATGATAATTTTCTTTCATGGCGGTAGTGGTGATGATGATTGATGTAGCTATAGAGCCAGGATTGTGCCAATAAAGGAAAAGTAATCTGTAAACCAGCAATGAAATATTGAACTGCATTGACTGTGTCCATTTCAAATTTTCACTGAGCATCACATACATTCCAGTTTATGCAAACATGTTGAACAGCAAAACATCCATTTCAACAATAGAACAGAAAAATTAAGAAAGTTACAAAAATGCTTTTATAGAGTCTTCTGCACTAAACTGATCTTTATTACAAGCTACTACAGTGTATATTTGTATGTACAAACAGTAGCACAAATAATGCACAAACATGAATTTGCAAATAAAAAGTCAGACTCGCATAACCGATGATTGACGATTAAGTTCAGTATTTATATAAAGAGTTACATTTGATTGTACCTTGAGATTAAACATCCTTTTCAAAACATAAAAGTAAATAATTTAGGTACATGCAAAATCGATGGTAAAAGTGAGGAAATGACATTTACATTTGCATCACCAAGTTGCCGGTTCCTTTACTGTACAGTAATCTTTACATCATCAAAAAGAAATCTGCTGTGAAAGTTTGCAATTTTCCATGAGGTTCCTACATTTCTGCAAGCTGGCATTGGTCCATTGTTGCCCTGCTTTCCAGGGTAGCTCTCCAAGGGGGTGTTTCACAAAGATCTTAAGTTGAACTTATTATGGAGAGCCTTTCAAACAAAAATATTCAAAAGCGAAAATCAAGTATTTTAGACTTTTTATTAATTCCACATCAAGAACATGAAATCTCCTTTATAATAGAAAATATGAATGATTCAAATCAACATTTTATGCCTTTTAAAATAACTTGTACAAAATATTTTCATAGATGCTAACGGCTTTCCATAATTGTTAAGTCCAACTTACAGATAGGTTCAACTTAAAAATCTTTGTGAAATACCCCCCAGGAGAGCTCTCATGTGTCCAGCTTACCTGTCATACTGCCAGTGTATGGAAAAGGAGGGATGAAAGGGTACTAAACCCTTCAGATTACAGTTAAATAAAATATATACGGTAAAGCATAACAAATCAGCGAAACAATTGAAAGGTTCAGAAAAACCGGGACATGTACAAAACAAGATAGTTCAGAATGTTAGATGTTAATATGACTCTTGATACGGGATTGAGAACCCCTGTTGGGAACATATTCCTGTTTGAATTATACATATTACTAAGAGTGAGCCTGTCTAATTTTTAAGATGAAACAGACAATTTTTTTGGTCTTAATTATAAAATATTTTGAATAATTTTGTACACGAGAAATGGGAAAGATTCCCATATTGCTGACCTAATCTCTGAAAACGAGAGAGAACAGAAAAAGTATCACTTTATTACTGGTATTTTTTTCCACTGAAGTTTTCACTTATTTGTTTCCCTGATTTTTCTGTTTCTACTTGAACCAATATTCTCTGAAGGGAAAGATATCCAGAGAAATCGTCAGCAGGAAGTAAAAGCATAAGCAACTCACCAGCTACCATCAGTAGTCTTGCCAAGTCTCCTCTGTATCGTCTTCTGTCTGCGTTCTTCCTTCTCCTTCTCTGCTATCTCCTTCCTTCTGTCTCTCCGTTCAAGGATTTTTGTGATGGCATGGGACACGTTTCCAGTGGCTGCTCTCAGGCCTAGCCTAGCCTCGGACATCTCGTACCCCATGGACATCAGCTGCATCAGTTTAGTTTCATCCACATGCAGAGAATTGAGTACCCTCTCTGCCTGTAAATATAAGAGCTTATGATATTTCTAAAATGGCTATGGAAATCCTAATCAAATACAAATAAATAATATGGTTATTTATATAGCGCCGGTATCCGTCAGGCTCTGACGCTCGTGGCGCTTTATACATATTACCCTGGTCGTAGCCAAGCTGCCAAAGTAACTAGCGCTCAAGCATATCAGGTACCCATTTACACCTAGGTAGAGAGTGGCAAATTTAGATTAACGTTTGGCCAAAGGACATTCGTGCTGCGGTGGGACTTCAACCCCGTACCTTGTGATCTGCAGTCGGGTGACTTATCCACTAGACCACAACACCTCTACACCTCTGATCGAGAGAGGCACAATGAAGCAGTGCATGTACACATTTGTGCCTGTAGATAGCTTCTACAGCTTTCAAAACTATGCAATATATATGGATTGGTTGACACAATGAATCATCCCAAGACACTCGTAACAACTCACTGAGCATAACATTTGGATAAAATAATGTTTTGATATGTCATACTCATCTAGCAAATACTGTAAATCTACACATCCACATTGTATAAAACAAATATCAGTTTGCTCTTTTTGAGAAAAGAATACGTTACTACACTCGGTAAGATCAAAATGGTCCAAAGACCATGCAATTCTAAAGACGTTAGTTTCATCTAACACACTCTGCACAATAATTGCCTTCTTTTAGGAGGTGATCTTTTGGGAGCGCCAGGAGTGTCAAGTTTGACAGACATGAGCGCTATACAAGAACCATGACATAAAATGAATAGCATTAAAGTTTGGGTTATGATTGGATTTATTTAAAGTTAGGTCTAGGTTAGGTTTAGGTAGGGTAATTCATAATGATGGGTCCAGAAGTGAAGTTGGGAAACTTCCTAATGTTATAATGGAGGAGTTGTATGTCATACAATCATTTAGATCTATTGCCTAAGCTAAAGCCAAAAGCAATATATCTGTTCAGTGTAAGTCAATTTTTGTTGTCTCTAATGTTTAACCTATCAATTGACAATCAAAACTTGAACATACCTTTTCAAGAAGGGTCTTTCCCTGTCTAAAGTCATTTTTCAGAACAGCAACAATTCCCTGGAGTTAGAATAGACAAAACATGACTCCTTGAAATCAGAATTAAAGTCAAATCATATGAACATACAAATGTACAATATATATCACAGCATTATACATTATAATATTTTGAGGAAATTGAAATTTGGCATACTTTCTCGTATATGAGGAGTGGTAAGATGGCAAGATTTTGTAATCCAACTGCTCAAAACCACCAATATGTGAGGTAGAGAATGACTTAGTAAATATTGCTATGCATTAAAGGGCAAGTCTAGTCCAAAATTAACTCACTTATTTTAAATCTAGTTTTCTATTGTTTAAAAAAAAATGCAATGGTTAACCCCTTCCCTTCTGAACAAGGCTTAAAACTTCTGCTAATAATAATTTACCTGTAGTAAATAGAGCCTCACAAAGAGGGCTAACCTTCTACTGTTATCTCTGTACAATGCCCTAAGACTACTGCTAATTAAAGTCTGATGACTAGTTTCATAGTTTACCTGTAGTAAGTAGAGCCTCACATAGAGGGCCAACTCTCTGCTATTGTCACCTTTCAATGCCATCAATCTCTCCATATTTGCTCCATAGCTACGGTTGAAGCACTCCTCACACATCCTTAGTCTTGACTCTGGTATGGTATGGGCAAAAACAAATCACATCAGAAAATGAGATTTAACCCTTTCTGTACAACTTAGTTTTTAACATTGCAAGTTATTATATCTCTCCAGAGAAAAAACTTTTGCATCTAATTTCTTTGGTCCATTTTAGAATTGAATATGAAATATCGCACATGAGAAGAAACTTCATAATACATTTACCTGCCTCTAGCAAAGAAAGATTGCTATTTTTAGTCAAAATATATAATTCATTGTGCAAATTCTATTTTAATTCACATTATTACAGATCTAAAAGAAAATATCTGAGGCAGAATTCTGAGATTCATTTTATATCAGTTATTGCAAATATGTTTTTCAAAACCCCTGTATGAAACAAATCTATTCAGTCGTCAATAACAAAGAAAATGAAATTTTATTAAGTTTTCTGTACAGAGCAAATGAGAAAGGAGCTCGCATGATACATCACAGTGTTACCAATTTCTGTTTCACTGATGACAACTTCAAAAATTCATAACTTTCCTATTCTTAATTGCATTTTGCTCAAACTTTCGCTAATTTGTTTCTCTTATTTTTTTGCTTTTATTTTTTTGCTTTTATTAAAATGAACTTTATATCAGGGTGGACTTCCCCTTTACAGTTTAAAAGGTCAGTGAAAATAGCCCAAATG